>BSBK01003068.1:2500-5000 GCA_027943335.1 Chamaecyparis obtusa | reverse complement strand
AGGCCAGGCCAGAGTTGTACATGTAGATGAAGATGCCAGATCATCAAATTCTAAAGATGCTGAAAGAGGAGAAACGTTGATTAACAGAAGAGTCCTGTTGAGTGGTGAGAATGAACCTGAGCAAAGGAGGAGCCTATTTTGCACCAGGTGCAAGTGTGAAGGTAAATGTTGTGATGTGATTATTGATAGTGGAAGCACTGACAATTTGGTGTCAGAAGAGATGGTGACAAAGTTGAAGCTCAAGAGACAGAAACCACCCACATCCATATCGGATTGCCTGGGTACAGGATGACCACAGGGTCATGGTCAATGAACAATGCCTGTGAAGTTCAAGATTGGCGGATACCAAGATGAGGTATTGTGTGATATCATATCTATGGATGCATGTCATATGTTGTTGGGTAGACCATGGCAGTTTGACAGATGTGTTGTACATGATGGCCGTGCGAATACCTATTCCCTGACAAAGGATGGAGTGCGGCATAAGCTAAAGCCATTGAAGGAGACCGAAGAAAAGGTATGTGGTAATGCAAGGATAACTTTGTTGATGGAATAAATTTCCTAGATGGTATGAGGCATGAGCATGTATGTTTTTCTTTAATTCCAAAAGCTGGTAAAGAGGAAGTAGAAGATGTTCCTGTAGAAGTTGCAGATTTGTTGAATGAGTTTCAAGATATTGTATCCGATAACGTGCCTGATGGATTACCATCAGTCAGGAAGATCAGTCATCAGATGGACTGATCCCAGGAGCGAGTTTGCCGAATAAGGCAGCACACAGAATGACACCTGCAGAAAGTGAGTTGAACAGACAAGTACATGAGTTGTTACAGAAAGGATTGATCCATGAGAGTCTGAGTCCCTGTGCTGTACCAGCGGTATTAGCACCAAAGAAGAATGGAGAATGGAGGATGTGTATAGATTCTAGGGCAATAAACAAGATCACAATCAAGTATAGGTTTCCATTGCCACGAATGGATGATATTATGGACTGTTTGAGTGGAGTTGTGTATTTCTCAAAGATAGATCTGAAAAGTGGATATCATCAGATTCGGATCAGAGAAGGAGATGAATGGAATACTGCCTTCAAGACAAAGGAAGGACTGTATGAGTGGTTAGTCATACCTTTTGGGCTACCAATGCACCGAGCACTTTCATGCGGCTCATGAACGAGGTTCTGAAAGAATTTCTAGGTAAGTTTGTCATTGTTTACCTAGATGATATTTTGATCTTTAGTAAGACATTGGATGAGCATATGATGCATATTCGTATGGTATTTGAGAAGTTGAAAGAAGAAAAATCGCTGATTAATTTGAAGAAGTGCAGTTTTGTGAAGAAAGAGTTGGTGTATTTGGGGTTTGTAGTTTCAGGAGAAGGTCTAAAAATGGACCCAGAGAAGGTACAGACTATCCTTGAATGGCCTACACCAAGGACTGCTACTGAGGTAAGATCTTTTCATGGTCTAGCTAGCTTTTATAGAAAGTTTATCAGAAATTTTAGCAGTATTTGTGGACCCTTGACTGAAACAATGAGAGGGGATAGAAAAGAGTTTAAGTGGACTAATGGGGCAGAAAGGAGTTTTCAATTGCTGAAACGAAAAGTTACAAAACAACCTGTTTTAGCACTTCCAAATTTTAATAAGTTGTTTCAAGTAGATTGTGATGCTAGTGGTACTGCAATAGGAGCTGTTATGAGCCAAGAAGGTAAACCTGTTGCTTATTTCAGCGAGAAGTTAAATGACGCCAAGAGGAAATATTCTATTTATGATTAGGAATTTTATGCTATAGTTCAGGCATTAAAGAAGTGGAGACATTATCTGCTTCCTAAGGAGTTTTTTTTGTATACTGATCATCAAGCTTTGCAATATTTGAACAGTCAAGGAAAATTGAATCAAAGGCATTTGAAATGGGTTGAGTTTTTGCAGAGTTATACATTTGTTTTGAAACACAGGAGTGGAAAGTCTAATAGGGTTGCAGATGCTCTTAGCAGAAGGCAACTATTGCTGACAGAAATGCAGATTGAAGTGGTTGGTTCAAGGAACTCAAGAATTTATATCCAGATGATCCTGATTTTGGTGAAGCTTGGAAAGCTTGTGCAGAACCTGTCACTCTAGACAGGACAAAATGGTTGGATTTCATCATCCAGGATGATATGCTATTCATATGGAATCAGTGTGCATTCCACAAAGTTCTATGAGGGAGAATCTCATCAAGGAGAAGCATAGTGGAGGATTGGCTGGACATTTTGGTCATGATAAAACCCTTGGTCTGGTTAGTGAGAATTACTATTGGCCACAGTTGCAGCAAGATGTGAAGAAGTTTGTACAGAGTTGCAGAGTATGTCAAATGGTGAAAGGAGTGAAGCAGAATACAGGGTTGTATCAGCCATTACCTATACCAGAGAAGCCTTGGGAGGATATCAGCATGGACTTTGTTCTTGGTTTACCAAGGACTCAGCGGGGACATGATTCAATTTTTGTGGTGGTTGACAGATTTTTGAAGAT
>BSBK01003067.1:0-116479 GCA_027943335.1 Chamaecyparis obtusa | reverse complement strand
AAATCAAACAAAAAATTAGTAGTAGAAGGGTTATGTTTAAAAATTATTAAAATTATTTCAAATAGGGTTAGAGTTAGGGTTAATCACATTTAACCTTACATTTCACCTACAGTGAATGGTAGGGACATGGTTACAATTAATTTGAATAGTTTCAACTTATGAGTAGTATAATGTTAATGGTAAGAATTATAGTTAGTGTTAGGGTTATGGTGAGGGGTCAGGGTTGGGGTTAGGAGTAAGGTGAGATTAAGGATGTGGTTAGGGATATGATGTTGGGTTTAAACTTAGGATTACTGTCATATTTACTGTAACATTAAGGGTTAAGATTAGGGTAAGGGGTTAGGGTTAGGGTTAGGGTTACTAATACGATGAGGGTTACAGTAAGATTACTGATGGGATGTTGAGTGTTGAGTTTGGATTAGTATTAGGGGTTAGAATATGGGTTAAGGTTAGTATGAAAAATAGGGTCCACAGTCAAATTAGGTTTGGTGTGAGGGTGTGATGTTGTGATGCCCAAAAGTTGGGTCAAAACACAACCAACAATTTTTTTAAAAAGTGATAAGTTTTCTACACACAAGATGCGGGTTAAAGAGTTCAATGACGAAGCTACAATGAATCAGGTAAACAACCTCGACAATGTTGTCTAAAAAGGATGCTATAGGAATATAAATTAAGGTTAAGTACGTCCATCTTCATGACGATCAAAGTTATCGTTTGTCAACTATAGATCTCGGTGGTCGACTAAGAGGACAAGAATGACTAATGTTTACGTTATTCCATATGACGGTCATTCAATTTACTAATGTTTAAATTAAGTCCAATCTGATCATGGAGCTTAATCGGTTTGATTCGAAATACAGGATAAACATGAACTGATTCATTAAGTTATAAACAAATTAGAAAATAAAAACTATAAGTCTTTATCATTAATTATATTTAATTATTATATATTATTAATTAATAATTATAAAATATTAATTAAGTAATATAGATATTAATTAATTAATAAATTATCATTTATTAACTAATATTTAATACATGCTTAAAATTATCAATATTGAACAAAATGTGAATTACCAATAACTATAAAATTCCTTGCATAACATAATATCTATTTATACTAATATTAAGTCCAAAAGCAATAATAACAAAATAACATAAAATAACAAATAACTTTATTACCCACTAAACAATCTTATTAACTATCTAAACATCTAAATAACTTCTAACTAAACTAACTAAACTACTAAACAACCTATCAAAAAAAACAATCTTTAAAACTTCAAAATATCCTACATACTACAACTACCCTATCCTCCAAATTAACTACCAACTCCTTCCTAAAAAATCTAACTTACTAAACCAGCCTACCCACTAGCCTCTTAGCCTCCTCTACCCACGTGCCATGAGGAGTTTGAAATTCAAATAAAGCAAGGGGGGCGCAATTCAAGGTAGAGATGATGTGCATTGAAAGGAGTTTAAAAAATAATGCCAAGACATGACAACCCACCTACCCTTTTAAGCTTCAAACAAGGAAAACTATTAACAAGTTTTAACTCCTCCAAAGGGCTGCGTGGATTTTGGAAGACAAAGCTTTTAAAAGCTAACAAGTTGCTTGCTTAGGTGGCACTTAGTACACCATCCCATCATCCAAAAGGATTGGGATTAATTACAAAGCCTTAGCCTTCATCCACCTGCGCCTAGGGGAAAGGCTTGTCAAAAAGGTGAGTAATGATATTTGTTTAAAAGTTTATTTTATTATTAGCTTGGCAAAGGTGGCAGATTTAATAATATTAAATGACTGTGGTTGGATTTTTGTATGGGAATTCTTTCCCATACAAAATCCAGAGAGCTATTTGCTCTTTAAAATTTTCTGGGTAGTGTTATTTTGTTTTAGCACTACTTAGTTCTTTTTTTTTAAAACTCATTAATCATAGCAATGAAATTTTAATGGTTCCTAATATGGAATGAAAAGTTTAAGTTATTGCATTTAGATAGTATTAGAAACATAGATTTACATAGTCTATTTGTTATTCAAATAAGGTCTTTCTAAAGACTAAATGCTCATAGTTATTCATAGTTTTCTCTTGTCAATATCATAGAACTAAGGAGTGTTTTCAAACACATATTCAGAGTATATTTGAATTGATCTTAACCAATTTAAAACATCTAATGGAGCTACAATTTCCTTATTTCATTCAAGTAAGAGCTGATAACATATCAATATAGATTCTATCAACTTGAAGAACTCATTGCAATAATTAAGAGAGTAATTTCAATGGTAGAGAGAGAGATAAAGGTCTTTTAAGAAACATGCAAGGATTCATCTTATACATATTATGAATTACATAACATCTCATTATCTTTATCCCATTGAAATTTACATCATTCCTAGGTTACAAAGTAACATTGCAATATTCAAATGAAGCTTGCTTTTCTTTACATGAATCTCATAATGAAAGCATCTTCTAAAATATAAATTTGGCAATGATAGATCAATATAGCAACATGTTTTTCTTTCTAAATACATTATACAAGAGCTCCAAAGGGAGATTGAATACATCATTCCAAATTTACAAGGATGAATCAAATATGGAGTGAATTCCTCTTTCAAACATAGAGTGAATTCCTCATTCAAATACATCAAAGCAAAGTCTTTATCTTCTTTAGCATCATGCTTCCATACTTCAAAATCTGCAAATGCAAACAAAACAAGGAAAAGACCATGGGAGCTCACCTCCCATCCAAGGTCTCTCATGAGACCACCCCCGAGCTTGGGGAGAACACATTGAACAGGTTACAAACATATACACACAATCACAACATGATTTAACAAACATGGACAAAATTCCCAAATTCCCTCAAGAAGTAAACTAAGGAATTCCCATGAATTTCCTTTGTAGGGTGTGGTAGACAAAACCATGGAGATTACCATTGCATAATATACAAGGCCACACATGGACCCATATTTCTCAAATACATACAAGGCACACATGGCCAATTTTCCCTCCTTATGCCCCCCATTGCCACAAGGGCTACATGCAAGGTCTCTTGGGGAAAATCACTCACCCAAGGTTCATCCTTCCCCACACATGGAGGAGACTCTACACATGGAGTTGCCTCCATTTCCACACCCCCTCTTGATTTCTCTTCCCTCCCAAGGGTGAGAGAATCTAAGAGTAAACAACCCAAAAATTCAATTACTTGATAAACACATATGCAAGCTTGCTCTCACCATGACCAACCATGGGGAGCTAAAACACAACACTAAACAAAACAAACCTCCACCATGACCAACCATGGGGAGCCAAGAACATGATCATTTTAACAAACATCTCAAACAAACAGAGAGAGCACATGAATTCCTACCTCAAATCCAAGCTATGGTAGAATGTTGTTGAGCCCTAATCCAAGCTTCAAGCCTTTTTTCCTCTAACTTTCTGAAAGCTCTCTAAAAATAGAGAATGGGTGAATGAATCACCCTAAGCCAAAATTTCCTCTAAATAGGGCTTCTACACCTAACCTCATAAATGAGGTTCCAACATGCAAGTTGCAATTTTCGCTCAAGAAGGAAAATGAATTTTTAAAAGGGTCCTAAAGTCACTTTTAGGCTTCTAAAGAGGTGAAAATACCCCTAACCCATGGATACATGGAATGGGTTAACAAATTAAGCATAAAACTATCTCCTAAGGCCATTATTAACCCTCTAAACCCATGTCGAGAAATAACATCGAAAATGGGGAATGAGATTGCATAAAGATTCCTATGGCAGAAAGGAGTGCTAAGATATCCTTAAAACTCCTAGCAAGTGCTCTCACACAACACATGATGTACCTTAATAACATTGAACATAGGTGTCAAGTGACACTTAACAAAATAACATTTCACGAAAGGTACATCCAGAATAACAACACATAACATACAAACATTCAAATTACTGTTACGAAATAAATTACTTAACAACGAGGCCTCAGGTCTCTTAATAGACGGGGCCTTGGTATAACTGGTTACCCTATGTTCAATGTGTTTTCCCCGAATGTGTTTCCATGGTCCTTCCACCTGCAATACCTAAATGCAGCATCAGTAATTCAAGGAAGAAAACCATTACAATAACATATATGATATAGCGAAATTTAAACATTAAATTGCATAATTCAACTCATACGTCAATTGCATATAATATTCATGATTTGATTGCACATTTCAAATGAAATTACATAACGTAATTTAAATATCATCTAGACCATCAGGTTCACAAAACATCATATAAAAACATAAACCAAATCTACACATCATGGATCCCATATGCAGAATCATCAAAAGAACAGTCCATCGAGTCAAACATAATATAACAGTAGTCGACAAAGTCCAAGTATCTCTGAAAGAAACATAATAAAAAAGATAGCTAATATGTACAACACAGGATCACTATGTGGGCCGAAAGTGGACCTCACATCCACCCCCTCTAGGTATGAACATCCTCCTGGAGTTCATCAAAGAGGTGCGGATACTGGGCCCTCATCTGAGCTGCATCCTCCCATGAGGCTGTGACCTCATCATAGCAATCCCACTGGACCCTAACCTGGTCCAGCGTTCTGCCTCGAAGTACCAATGTCCGACGAGCCAAAATGCGAATGGGCTCTAGTGCTAGCTGGCCATCTGACTCCACCTGCAAGGCATCCCAGTCAATAATATGAGACTCATCATAGATATACTTTTGCAAAACTGATACATGGAACACATCGTGGATGCGTGACAGGCTAGGTGGCAAGGCTAGACGATAAGCAACGGGCCCTATCCTCTCTAGGATCTCAAATGGACCAACAAAATGAGGTGCGAGCTTAGAGCCCTTTCCAAAATGGATTGGACTCTTGTGCGGTCGTACTCTCAAGAAAACTCTGTCTCCCACAAGGTAGGCTCGGTCAATCCTCTTCGCATCTGCATACTTCTTCTGTCTATCCTGAGCCTCTAAGAGACGCTGCCTAATCAGGGTGACCTGCTGCTCCATATCTCGAACTAACTCAGGACCAATAGAAACTCTGTCCTCGATCCTATCCCAACTCAGTGGGGTCCTGCAAGGTCTACCATACAATGCCTGGAAAGGTGGCATTCCCAATGATGTATGATGCCCATTGTTATAGGCAAACTCCACAAGATGAAGATACTCCTCCCACCGGGTCTGATGATCCATAACGTACATGCGAAGCATGTCCTCTAAAACCTGATTGACCCTCTCGGTCTGCCCATCTGTCTCAGGGTGATAGGCGGTACTGAAATTGAGCCTAGTGCCCAATGCTGCCTGAAGCTCTCTCCAAAATGAAGAAGTGAAAAGAGAATCTCTATCCGAGATGATCTTATGAGGTATGCCATGAAGTCTGACAATATCTCGTAAGAACACCTGGGCTACTGCGGGTGCTGTGAAGGTAGTACGAACTGGAGAGAAGTGGGCTACCTTAGTCAACCGGTCCACCGTCACCATAATAGCATCATGGCGTCGGGAAGACATCGGAAGACCAACTATAAAATCCATGGATATAACCTCCCACTTCCATACTGGAATCTCATGCGGCTACAGGAGTCCACCAGGATGGCGGTGCTCTGCCTTAACCCGCTGACACTCAAGACACCTGGCCACTATCTCAGCAATCTGCAATCTCATGCCTGGCCAATGATACAGCTGCCTCAAATCTGCATGTAGCTTCTTAACCCCGAGATGTGCTGCATAAGGTGCTCTGTGAGCCTCAAGTATAATGAATGCACGTAAATCTCCGGTAGAAGGTACATAGATACGGTCTCGATGACGTAAAAGTCCATCAGACTCTAAGGTATAACCAACATACTTCCCTTCCAAGGGTCTCTGAGACTGAATCATCTCACATACCTTAGAATACCACTCATCCTCCTGAAGATGATGGAGGATTCGTCCTCTCAAATCTGTGCCTGCAGTCATAGAATAGATATCATGTCGTCTCCTGCTCAAGGCATCTGCAACCACGTTCTCCTTCCCCTTGATGTAGTGAACATCAAAGTCATATTCACATAAGAACTCCATCCATCGCCTCTGCCGAGCATTAAGGTTCGGCTGAGTGAATATATACTGAAGACTCTGATGGTCTGAATGAAGCTCAAAACGGTGACCTAAGAGGAAGTGACGCCAACGTACTAAGGCATGTACCACTGCTGCAAGCTCTAAATCATGCGTGGGATAATTGAGCTCATGAGTCTTAAGCTTCCTAGACTCGTAAGCAATGGCTCACCCTCCCTGCATAAGGACTGCCCCTAAACCATCTAAAGAAGCATCTGAGCACACCACAAATTCTGCTGAAGGATCTGGCACTGCAAGAATCGGTGCACTGGTGAGCACTCTCTTGAGCTCCTGAAAAGCCCTCTCACACTTCTCTGTCCACTCGAACTTCTTCCCCTTTCACTGAAGGGAAGTGATAGGATGTGCCACTCTAGAAAATCCTTCAACGAAACGTCTGTAATAACCGGCAAGTCCCATGAAACTTCTGACCTCAGTCACTGTGGTAGGTGCTGGCCAATTCATAATGGCCTCAATCTTTGATGGGTCTACTGAGATCCCATCACCAGATATGACATGCCCCAAATACTTAACCTCTCTTCTGAAGAAGGAACACTTCAACAAGCCGCCAAACAACTGATTATCTCTCAAACACTGCAAAACCTGTCTCAGGTGCTCTTCGTGCTCCTTCTCATCCTTAGAATAAATCAGGATGTCATCAAGGAAGATTATAACAAACTTATCTAAGAAGGTGCGGAATACACCATTCATAAGGCTCATGAATACAGCTGGGGCATTCGTAAGACCGAAAGGTACCACTGTAAATTCATAGTGGCCGTACCTAGTGCGAAATGCGGTCTTATGAATGTCACTGTCAACTATCCTCAACTGATGGTACCCAGACTTAAGATCTATCTTGGAGAATACTCGGGCACCCTGCAACTGATCAAACAAGTCATCAATCCTAGGAAGTGGATACCGGTTCTTAATGGTAACCTTGTTCAACTGTCGGTAATCCATGCACAACCTAAGTGACCCATCCTTCTTCTTAACGAAGATCACTGGCGCACCCCAAGGAGAAACACTAGGGCGAATGTGTCCCTTCTCTAGCAACTCCTCAAGCTGAATCTTGAGCTCATTAAGCTCATTCGTGGTCATCCTATAGGGCGCTCTAGATACTGGCTCAGCTCCTGGCACAAGGTCTATGTGAAAGTCAACTGCTCTGCGAGGAGGCATACCAGGTAACTCTGATGGAAAAACATCTGCAAATTCCTGGAGGATGGGATGGTCATCAAGAGAAGTCTCACTCTCGTCCTCATCCCCTCTATCATTGATAGAGATAGCAAACAACTGACAACCCTTCCGCATACACCGCTTAAGTTGCATAGCGGATATCATGCGAAGAGATACTGGTCTCTGAACCCCTGAAATAACTGTAGCCATGCCATCATCATCCAAACATTCTATCTTCTTCTGGCGGCAATCTAGCTTGGCTCTGTGGGCATATAGCCAATCCATGCCAAGTACTACATCATATGATCCCAAAGGGGTAATCCTAAGGTCTGTGGAAGTGGTCAACTCCCCAATCTGAATCTGGCAATCTCTAACCAAGGAGGTGACTGATACTCTAGAACCGGAAGCCAACTCAACTTCCCAGCTATCTTTCTGCCTAGATGCCACTAGCCCGCAACGCTCCACTACAAATGGAGATATAAAAGAGTCGGTGGCTCCTGAGTCAAACAAAATAGAAATACTGCATCCTTGAATCATACCTGCTGACTCAATCACAGTGGCCTGGTGCTCGGCTTGGCGGTTATCTACCGCTGCAAATACTCTATGGGACCTACCTAAGTCCCCCACAGTGGGCTCTGATCTGGCTGCTCTCTGTCCGCTGCCCTGAGGACAATCTCTAGCAATGTGACCCATGCCTCCACAATTGTAGCAAGGTCCTCGCACAAATACCTGTGTCCCCTGTGGCCTACTGAACTGTGATCCACCTCCTCTGGTAGATCCGGTAAAACCACCTCTAGAGGACTGCTGAGTCCCGACAGAAGGTGTAAATGGTGTGTCTGACCTGTGATCCCTCTTCTGTCCCTGACCCTGCGACTGCTTGGGCTTATTGCCCTGATGTCCCTGAGATCCTTTCTGCCTATGGTCCTGTCGACCCTGCTGCTGAGGCTGCTCCTGCTGTGTCTGCTGAGGGGTTTGGAAAGACCCAGAAGAATACCTATTATTCTTCTTCCATCTGTTCCTCTGAAAACCAGAACCCTGTGATGTAGAATTGTTGAACTGAAACCGATCCCGAGAATCAGATGATCCTCTAACAACCTCTTCGGCTACCTTAGCTCTGTCAACTGTATACCGAAGGTCTCCGAGAGGTAATATACGCACCATGCCTACAATGTTGTGGTTCAAACCACTGATAAACCGGTTAACCTGCACTTTCTCATCTCTCATGTACTCCACATACGGGAGTAAATCAATGAACTTGCCCTCATATTGGGCCACTGAAAGTCCCCTCTGCTGAAGGCTGTGGAACTCATCAATACGCTTCTATCTAAACTGCTCTGACAGGTACCTGGCCTTGAAGAGCTCTAAGAAAGTCTCCCAAGTCAAAGTATTAAGGTCCAAGTGTCCCTTAAACTGCTCATGATCCCACCATGAAGAGGCTCCAACCCTCAATAAGTGAATAGCAAAGCGGGCCTTGACATTGCTGTCATAGGCACGCAACCCAAAACATCTGTCTAAGCTATGAAGCCATGACTCTGCCTCAAAACCATTTGTGGATCCCTCAAAAGTGGGTGGGCCAAGGCGCATCAACTCTCTGATAGCATCTCCTGTGTCTCTAGCTCGTGTGCGTCCCTCAATCCTAGGTGGTGGCTCTGGACCATGCACTGACTCAGCCTGACCCTCTTCCCTTCTGGAAGGGCTCCTACTCCGTTCTCTAGTCTCATTCTCTAAACCATGATCCTGCTGGTGACCGAACGGAGGTAGTCTGTCTAGGATAATACCGGCCAAGGTCTGAAAAGCTGTCAATAATTCCCGGTTGGGATCTGGTGGTGGTTCGGGAGGGGGATCTTGATTCCCTATCGGAATCTCAATCTCCTCTTCCTGAACGGAGGGAGCACGCCTACGGCCCCTCCCCCGACCTCACCCGCGTGCACGGGCCTGTCGTGTAACTACTGGCATCCTACACAAGCAAAGAAGTTCAAATGTCAAATGTGGTGGTTAAGGTTCCTAGGGTTGAACATCGCTCTGATACCAAAATGTGATGCCCAAAAGTTGGGTCAAAACACAACCAACAATTTTTTTAAAAAGTGATAAGTTTTCTACACACAAGATGCGGGTTAAAGAGTTCAATGACGAAGCTACAATGAATCAGGTAAACAACCTCGACAATGTTGTCTAAAAAGGATGCTATAGGAATATAAATTAAGGTTAAGTACGTCCATCTTCATGACGATCAAAGTTATCGTTTGTCAACTATAGATCTCAGTGGTCGACTAAGAGGACAAGAATGACTAATGTTTACGTTATTCCATATGACGGTCATTCAATTTACTAATGTTTAAATTAAGTCCAATCTGATCATGGAGCTTAATCGGTTTGATTCGAAATACAGGATAAACATGAACTGATTCATTAAGTTATAAACAAATTAGAAAATAAAAACTATAAGTCTTTATCATTAATTATATTTAATTATTATATATTATTAATTAATAATTATAAAATATTAATTAAGTAATATAGATATTAATTAATTAATAAATTATCATTTATTAACTAATATTTAATACATGCTTAAAATTATCAATATTGAACAAAATGTGAATTACCAATAACTATAAAATTCCTTGCATAACATAATATCTATTTATACTAATATTAAGTCCAAAAGCAATAATAACAAAATAACATAAAATAACAAATAACTTTATTACCCACTAAACAATCTTATTAACTATCTAAACATCTAAATAACTTCTAACTAAACTAACTAAACTACTAAACAACCTATCAAAAAAAACAATCTTTAAAACTTCAAAATATCCTACATACTACAACTACCCTATCCTCCAAATTAACTACCAACTCCTTCCTAAAAAATATAACTTACTAAACCAGCCTACCCACTAGCCTCTTAGCCTCCTCTACCCACGTGCCATGAGGAGTTTGAAATTCAAATAAAGCAAGGGGGGCGCAATTCAAGGTAGAGATGATGTGCATTGAAAGGAGGTTTAAAAAATAATGCCAAGACATGACAACCCACCTACCCTTTTAAGCTTCAAACAAGGAAACTATTAACAAGTTTTAACTCCTCCAAAGGGCTGCGTGGATTTTGGAAGACAAAGCTTTTAAAAGCTAACAAGTTGCTTGCTTAGGTGGCACTTAGTACACCATCCCATCATCCAAAAGGATTGGGATTAATTACAAAGCCTTAGCCTTCATCCACCTGCGCCTAGGGGAAAGGCTTGTCAAAAAGGTGAGTATGATATTTGTTTAAAAGTTTATTTTATTTATTAGCTTGGGCAAAGGTGGCAGATTTAATAATATTAAATGACTGTGGTTGGATTTTTGTATGGGAATTCTTTCTCATACAAAATCCAGAGAGCTATTTGCTCTTTAAAATTTTCTGGGTAGTGTTATTTTGTTTTAGCACTACTTAGTTCTTTTTTTTTTAAACTCATTAATCATAGCAATGAAATTTTAATGGTTCCTAATATGGAATGAAAAGTTTAAGTTATTGCATTTAGATAGTATTAGAAACATAGATTTACATAGTCTATTTGTTATTCAAATAAGGTCTTTTCTAAAGACTAAATGCTCATAGTTATTCATAGTTTTCTCTTGTCAATATCATAGAACTAAGGAGTGTTTTCAAACACATATTCAGAGTATATTTGAATTGATCTTAACCAATTTAAAACATCTAATGGAGCTACAATTTCCTTATTTCATTCAAGTAAGAGCTGATAACATATCAATATAGATTCTATCAACTTGAAGAACTCATTGCAATAATTAAGAGAGTAATTTCAATGGTAGAGAGAGAGATAAAGGTCTTTTAAGAAACATGCAAGGATTCATCTTATACATATTATGAATTACATAACATCTCATTATCTTTATCCCATTGAAATTTACATCATTCCTAGGTTACAAAGTAACATTGCAATATTCAAATGAAGCTTGCTTTTCTTTACATGAATCTCATAATGAAAGCATCTTCTAAAATATAAATTTGGCAATGATAGATCAATATAGCAACATGTTTTTCTTTCTAAATACATTATACAAGAGCTCCAAAGGGAGATTGAATACATCATTCCAAATTTACAAGGATGAATCAAATATGGAGTGAATTCCTCTTTCAAACATAGAGTGAATTCCTCATTCAAATACATCAAAGCAAAAGTCTTTATCTTCTTTAGCATCATGCTTCCATACTTCAAAATCTGCAAATGCAAACAAAACAAGGAAAAGACCATGGGAGCTCACCTCCCATCCAAGGTCTCTCATGAGACCACCCCCGAGCCTGGGGAGAACACATTGAACAGGTTACAAACATATACACACAATCACAACATGATTTAACAAACATGGACAAAATTCCCAAATTCCCTCAAGAAGTAAACTAAGGAATTCCCATGAATTTCCTTTGTAGGGTGTGGTAGACAAAACCATGGAGATTACCATTGCATAATATACAAGGCCACACATGGACCCATATTTCTCAAATACATACAAGGCACACATGGCCAATTTTCCCTCCTTATGCCCCCCATTGCCACAAGGGCTACATGCAAGGTCTCTTGGGGAAAATCACTCACCCAAGGTTCATCCTTCCCCACACATGGAGGAGACTCTACACATGGAGTTGCCTCCATTTCCACACCCCCTCTTGATTTCTCTTCCCTCCCAAGGGTGAGAGAATCTAAGAGTAAACAACCCAAAAATTCAATTACTTGATAAACACATATGCAAGCTTGCTCTCACCATGACCAACCATGGGGAGCTAAAACACAACACTAAACAAAACAAACCTCCACCATGACCAACCATGGGGAGCCAAGAACATGATCATTTTAACAAACATCTCAAACAAACAGAGAGAGCACATGAATTCCTACCTCAAATCCAAGCTATGGTAGAATGTTGTTGAGCCCTAATCCAAGCTTCAAGCCTTTTTTCCTCTAACTTTCTGAAAGCTCTCTAAAAATAGAGAATGGGTGAATGAATCACCCTAAGCCAAAATTTCCTCTAAATAGGGCTTCTACACCTAACCTCATAAATGAGGTTCCAACATGCAAGTTGCAATTTTCGCTCAAGAAGGAAAATGAATTTTTAAAAGGGTCCTAAAGTCACTTTTAGGCTTCTAAAGAGGTGAAAATACCCCTAACCCATGGATACATGGAATGGGTTAACAAATTAAGCATAAAACTATCTCCTAAGGCCATTATTAACCCTCTAAACCCATGTCGAGAAATAACATCGAAAATGGGGAATGAGATTGCATAAAGATTCCTATGGCAGAAAGGAGTGCTAAGATATCCTTAAAACTCCTAGCAAGTGCTCTCACACAACACATGATGTACCTTAATAACATTGAACATAGGTGTCAAGTGACACTTAACAAAATAACATTTCACGAAAGGTACATCCAGAATAACAACACATAACATACAAACATTCAAATTACTGTTACGAAATAAATTACTTAACAACGAGGCCTCAGGTCTCTTAATAGACGGGGCCTTGGTATAACTGGTTACCCTATGTTCAATGTGTTTTCCCCGAATGTGTTTCCATGGTCCTTCCACCTGCAATACCTAAATGCAGCATCAGTAATTCAAGGAAGAAAACCATTACAATAACATATATGATATAGCGAAATTTAAACATTAAATTGCATAATTCAACTCATACGTCAATTGCATATAATATTCATGATTTGATTGCACATTTCAAATGAAATTACATAACGTAATTTAAATATCATCTAGACCATCAGGTTCACAAAACATCATATAAAAACATAAACCAAATCTACACATCATGGATCCCATATGCAGAATCATCAAAAGAACAGTCCATCGAGTCAAACATAATATAACAGTAGTCGACAAAGTCCAAGTATCTCTGAAAGAAACATAATAAAAAAGATAGCTAATATGTACAACACAGGATCACTATGTGGGCCGAAAGTGGACCTCACAGATGTTTATAGTTATAAATAGTAATATGTTAAGATCTAGGGTGTGGTTAGGGTTAGGATGTATGTTTTAGACTTAGGGTTAGTATCATATGTAGTGTTACATGTAGGGTTAGGGTTGGGGATCATATGATTAGACTCTTTCTAATAGGGTAGTGTTACATGTAGGGTTATGGTTAGGGCTAGTTAAAGGTTGTGTGCAGTGTTAGGAAGTGTGATTTATTGTTAGGGTTAAATAATTTGTAGTGTTAGCTATAGGGTTAATATTAGGGTTTGTGTGATGGTAAGATTATGGATGTAGTTAGTGATGGGATGTAGGTTTTAGACTTAGGATTAAAGTATCATACTTGGTAATATAGTTTAGGATCTCGTTTATGGTTTAACATGACAATTATCATTAGTATCATATTTAAAGTTAGCATTTAACGTAGGGTCAATGGTAGGGACATGGTAATAGATAACTTGAATGGTTATCCTATTAATCTAATTATAATGTTAATGATAAAAAATTAGAGTTAGGGTTAGGGTTACTATTAGGATGAGGGTTTAGTGCTAGGAGTAAGATGAGAGTAAGGTCATGATTAGGAATATGATTCTATATTTACACTTAGGATTAGTATCATATTTATGGTTAGTATAATAGTTATGTTTAATTTTTTAACAATGGTAAATGACAGGGTTATGGTTAAGATTAGGGTTATGGTTTAACCTTAGGAGTAGTATTATGTGAATGGTTATGATTACAATTACAATTAGTATCAAGATTATTGTGTCATAATAAGGTCTTGGTTTGGGATAAGATGTTATGTTTATAGTTATGTGGTGTATCGTATTTAGTGTAACATTAAGGGTAAAAATTAGGGTAAGGGGTTCAGGTTAGCATTAGTGTTAGTAATATGGTCAAGATTAGTAATAGTTACTGTTACATTTAGGCTTATGACTGGGGTTAGAGGTTAGAGATACAGTTAGGGGTAATCTAAGGCTAATTGTTATAGAAAGATAATGAGCATAGATAGAAATGAATTTGTATTGTACATGTAGGATTTGTATCATACTTAGTAGTATAGCTGTATCATACTTAGTACAATTATAATTACGGTTACAGTTAGGGTTAGGGTTGGGATTAGATTTAAAGTTTTATTATAATTAGGGTTTGAAAAGATGGTTTAGAATTAGGTGTACTATTATTATATTGGTTACATGTAGAGTTAGGGTTAGGGTAAGCGTTAGACTTAATTTAACATTGTGGTAAGGGTTAATATATAGTTTTATTTTAGTTTTCATTTTAGATTTACTTTTAATAATTTATTTTATATAGTTGTAAGATTTAGTTTTAATACTTAGGGATAGGGTTAGGCTAAGGGTTAGAGTTAGTTTAATGTCCTGGCAAGGGTTAGGATGTAATGTTCACAATTAGGTTTAAACCAAACATAGTGTTATGGTTAAGGTTAATATTCGGTTGAGTGTTAGAATAAGATTAGGGATGTGGTTACCGATTGGATGTATGTTTTAAAGTTAGCATTAAGTATTTGGTTAAGGTAAGGGTTTGGTATAGTTTTATAACATTGATTAGGGTTAGGTTTAGAAGTAGAAATCCATAAGATGTCCTTTATAATTAATTTCTTACATTTATCTGGCACATCCATTGAAGGAATTAATATTAGAAATATAGAGCTCAACAAAAAATGTTGCAAAACCTTGCAAGTATAGTGGTAAACATCAATCGAATAGTCAAAGCAATTTATTTTTCTCTTGTTCATGAAATTTACATAGATGAAAGGGGAAATATAAGTCCCAATACAACTATTTAGATGAAGTAAGAACTGTGAAAAGTAAGATAAAATGATCTAAATAAAAATAATTCTTTGTAATGATGCAAGTACATTAGATATACTTCAATGATAAAGTTTGTATTGTGACGCTTATTTTTATAATGATTGCAGTAGACTTCTTTTATCATTGACATAAATGCATCTACTTTTGTAGATGTCTTTCACAAAACTTTTGCAACATCTTCCATCTGCATTATTTCTAGTTCCTGAACATAATCAATCGATAACACTGCGTTCTCCACAATTTTGATTATATTTGTGCATGATTCTACAATTATCAGATTTAGTCTCAAATAAATCATTTGAGGGAACCAAAGCAACCGGGCTCGTAACCATGATGTTTGAATCTCTGTTAGAGGAAACCATACGTTGTATGGTATCCTACAAAGTTTTAAACAAACATTAGTATATAGAAATAATTAGAATAACCTTATTGCATTGCCATTTGGAACTTTACATGTTACTTATAGTGGAATAGTATGTATTAATGTAATGAATTTTTTTAATTTAAATTAACAAAAATTTAGGTATCGAAACATGATATAATTTATATTATTGATACAAATTGAAGAAAAAGTGAGCACAATTTCCAAATGTGATATACTAATTTTTTGCCTAAGAATAATTTAGAATAATTTTGACACAAAGTAGGAGAATAATCGGTAATGTATCTTTTAGCGACAATACATCATTAGGTTACATCATTGATTTTCAAGACACTTGAGTCTGATTTCTTCTACTTTTTTATTGGAAAGTTGTTTCCCACTTTTTCATATTTTCATAGTGGTCATATGTGAATGGTGACATTAT
This sequence comes from Chamaecyparis obtusa, assembly GCA_027943335.1. NCBI lineage: Eukaryota > Viridiplantae > Streptophyta > Pinopsida > Cupressales > Cupressaceae > Chamaecyparis > Chamaecyparis obtusa. Next base: position 100,599 of record BSBK01003067.1, on the reverse strand, counting down.
TCTCAATCCTTTTAGAGACTTTACACGAGATACAACCATAAATGTCAATCCTTCTCTTTCTCTTGGGCCTATATCAACTATGGCTTTGGAAAGAGTTAGTCCTTGAGATTTATGAATTGTCAATGCCCATGCCAACCTTAATGGTAAATGAAAAATTCTACCCCTCTGTAGTGGTGACATTGGAACTATTTTTGGATGATGTTCATCATATAGTATTCCAGAATAATTATCAAATTCAACCATGACATAAGTAGGTGGTTTAGGTGGGGCAATTCCTAGTTTGTACACAATATTTTAGATATATCCCAATACTTTATTTACAAGACATGCTTCTATCTATATATTTGTAGTTAATATGACCCTAGAATCCTTACTAAATAATAACTCTAGATCAATTTCTTCAGTTGACCAATCTTCAAGCGTATTACCATTCCTTGACTTAGTTGCAAGACTACATGCAATAGGTTGCCTAAAAAAAATAACATTCTCAAGTTATGGTTACGAACATTGGCATTTATTGAGAACAAATGCATTGTCTTGTCAAAATCATCATTGGTTTTAGAATCTAACCTCACAAATGTTTTCATCATGAGAAATTTCCAATCATCTATTTTTGGACTTGCATCTCTCATATTTGTGAGAAGCTAAAAAAATCTTTTTTGGTGGATGTTTTCTCCATCTTTCCTAAAAATTTTATCTAATGTAACCATTGTTTTGAATTCTTGCCACAGTAAATTTTCCTACCTGTTGCTACCATTTTCTAGTTTGTCATTGACTAAAGGTAACCGACCTAGATCACTAACCAACATAATAGATATATCTGAAAGAAAGTCACAAAAATAATTTTAAGACCATCTACCAATATTACATGAATGTATTGTATATGAATTATATTAATAAATATAATAGCACATAAAAAGATTATGTCAGTACTTTGTGGGAAGGCCTATCTGAGTTGATAATCTATATTTTCCAACAAGTTTTGATCAATGAAGCTTATTTCATCTATCAAAATATACCTGATATGGGTCATTTCTTTTTGAAAACTTCTAAGTCATGTCCCTTCTAGTTGAGCAAAATCTCTTATTGGAATTCAAAACTTTGAATGAGTTGTAGAAGTTCCCATATTGAAACTGCAACTCCAGTTGGTGCAAGTAATAGAAGTGAAGAAGGACTTGGCATAGCTTCCATCTAAAGAATTTGACTAATGGCACCAATTCGATAAGACTTTTTGGTTCCTATTTTTCCTTGAATGATCATAAATAAAGGAATTCCAACCTGATTTCTATGGTAGTGTATCATAATAATATTGATTTCCTGTTTCAAATGTTGTCATCTTAGAGTGTCAAATGTATGGACTGGTGGATTTTCCCATCGGGGCAGCTCAATATGGACAGGGTAAAAGTATAGTTGTTCGATGTCTTTAAATTGGGCATTATTATTTGAGTTTTTGGAAGCTCTATAGATAGTCATGACACACCTTCTGGATTTCTCCTCCATGCTAACAATGATCATATCGCTGCACATATTTATATCATCATTCTCAGAGGAGTTTTCTTCTTCAAGTCACGCATGTAAATGTTCATGTTATTGCCACAACTTGGTCATGCCAAGGGGTTGATCTTTGGGCACAATTGTAATAGGTTTTGTGGGGTTTTTTGTGGGGTCTTATGGGCCTATTTAGATGTCTTCATATACATGTGGCTACACGTTCTCCTATCTGGGCTTGTTGGGTAGTGCTATTTTCAGTCCTCTTCCCTTTGATTCTCACATGTAATTTTTAGAGACAAAGGAAATTTTTGGTTATCCTTAGGCCTTTTTGGTTTCTCTCTTAATGTATCCTCGATGTATTTTGGAAATGATAGGAGGTTTTCTTACTACATCTTTCCTCCCTGAGCCTCATTGAAGTAGCTTTTAATAAAAATATAATGGCTCTGTCCACTTTTGTCAAAAAAAAAAAATATATTGATTTCCTCTTGGTGCTTCTCAGTGAGAGTTGTAAAGTTGATGCATTGTGGGATGTCATCATACATGAGACATCCATATTTCTTTATTTATCCTATGAATTTGATTACAATAAAAGTATGCTCTTCACTTTGATATTCACTACACCAGATTGTATTTCTATCAATATCTCTTCTTCCTAACATGTCTATTTCATAAAATTGTATATGTTGACCATGATGTAGCTTGGAGATTATTTCTCATTCATGCTCTGTGGTATTTTCCTGAATACCTCCATTATCTCCCATTTCAAGATCACTGCTAGGCTCATCATTTTCTATAGGTGCTACTCTTTGAACATGCCAAGGATTATAATTGAGTGATTTCTAGTTTTCTACTATAGTATCAATATCATGACCAATGTCTCTTTCAATGTGATCAAAAGGTTTGTATAACTTAATAACTCAGATAAATAAAACTCCACCCATTTATTTGAATCATGTGGAGGAATGAATAGAAACCTATAGAAAAATCTACCAATAGCTATTGTTTTTATTAGGCCCCATTTGTTGTCTCCTCTTTTTCTAGGATTGTATATCCAGGATCGTGCTGCATCAATCAAGTTGTGTTCTTCATCATTTTCCTCATTATTTACTGAGCTACAAGTTTGAAAACTTCATGTGAGACATTGAGATTAACAAATCTTCAGCTACTCTCTACCAATGGAAGGTCTAAAAACATATGACATGTTTCCTAGGCTCCAATTTCCCTCTCTATAATTATTTCTATCAAAAGCTTTTTGTATGCTTTCACAACTAAATCATCAAGATTTTCCACATTTGAAAAATACATCAACATTTCAGAATAGGTTTCTGAGCTTCTCTAATCTTTTTCTGCATACTTTGCAATGTATTTAATAACTATATGTTTTGAAAGAATAGGTTTCAAATCTATATTTTCCCTCCACAATTGTACAATATGTATAGATTATGTGAATTGACTCTATCATCATTTCTAGCTGGCTCAAATTTCATTTCACCTAATTCTGTATCCACATATAACTCAAATCCCTCTAAATTCAATAGCCAAGGAGCATTCTATCTAAGAAAAATAAAAATGAGGATCTCTTTTGATTAAGTTGTCTAAATAGTTGATATATAATATTAATATAAACCTTATTAAATGATGAAATAATTACCTAGAAACTATTCTTCCCATTGTTTTACATAGACATGTACCCTCCTTATAGACTATGTATCATTCCAAAAAGTTGACTATCTCTTCATAGTCATGGTCAATATCCATCTCAGCTAGTTGTGCACTATTTTTGAGACATGGATGTTGACCAAAATGTTGGAAAACCTACAAATGGTTAACAGTAATATATCATATTAAAAACTTATAATAAATATATGAAAATATATATGAACATATATCATAAGCATCATGTTATAATTATATATATGATCAAGTTACTTAAAACATACCTATATATTTATTGGATGATGATCATGTCTAGGATTCCATGCATGAACAATGGAATGAAAATATTTCTCTGCAGTTTTTCATTAATCCTCATTTAACCAGTCAATAGTGTCCATGTTCGGTGCTCCTTTGAGCCATAAGAAGCCATTAACATGAGGTGAATCCCTATGTTTCCACTCATATTTACACTAGAAATATTTAACTTTCATACCTTTTTCAAGTATTTCCTTTCTGAACATTGTGTTAGCACTCTGAAAAATTTTCTTGGTTTTACCAATTTTCCTCTAGTCTCTGCAATATTTTTCATGCCTCTGGCTCAAGCCCTAGTTCAAAAATTTAAAAAATTAGCTGTTGTATGAGAAACCTTTCATTTTACCCTAGCCCTATTCTATTTTAACGTTACTTTTTTGGGTCACTTAAGTTCCTTAAGCTCCACATGCTTAATATTTCCCTAAGTCTAGCACCCGATGATCTTTAATATTTCCTAAGTCCTAATGATTTAATTCTTCCTAAGTCCCTACGCTACATTTTTCTATATTTTTGGCCTTAATATTTTCCTGGGCCTGGCTCTCTAACACCATCTTAATCCTATGGTTGTCGTAAGTTTGCAAGGGTTTTGTTAGAGGCTTGCGATCTTTCGACGATCATTGATTCTCTTTCATGATGTAACACTTCAGGCACCTGGGTCCACATGCCAGGTATGCTAATTTGTCATTCTCTAATTAGTCCATGTTGTGTGAGCTGGATGTGTTTTTAGGTGGGCTTGATATCTCAATCAGAAGATTCAAGATCAATGGCGGGCGCATGATCTCATGGAATCTTCCAAGCCTCTGAGATCATGCATCGTCTGTTTGATCTTCTAAGTGGTATAATGTTCGTAGTGTGGCCATTTTGCAAGGTGGTGCAGAGTTGTTCAAATATTACTAGTCGACGCGAGGAATCAACAAGGTGGGTCATTATTAGAAGGGTCAGTGATGAGGATGAAATCAATGGTTGGTGTATGATCTCATGGGTGGTGTCAAAGCCATGAGATCTTGCGCCCACCATCTGATTTGAAGGCTTACAGAGAGTGGGTCCTATGTCAGTGGTGACCGAGCAATGATAGCAAATGATGTAGTGACAAGTGGTAAAAAGTGAGCCCAGGTGAGGGTCTAAGGTCTAGCGGTCTAGATAAATAAAGTTAAGAACGCTGACAAAATTTGAAAGGATTCGCGTAATTGCTAAATGAATTGGCGAAGGTAAAACATGTTTTGCGAACTGGTGAAAAACTTTTTTGCCAGTTCCTGAAATGTAACTGGGGTAAGTTTGTTTTCCTTTGTTCACCAGTTTGCGGGGTTAAGCGGTGAGTTAGTTTTTCTTTCCACAAATAAAGAAATGCTTTGTCGCATGTTTGCTAGAGGTAAACCTGAGGGTAGCAGTTGAGTTAAGACAAAGACTGTGAAAATGAAGGATCTGACGGTTAGGACTTAAAGTTGACCTAGTTTTAAATGTCGACCACCAATTTGCTGCTGGCACTTGGAAATGACCGTTTTAAATTCAAATTAAAATTTGCAGAGGGTTCCAGTGACAGGATGGACCAAAATTAAATATAGAATCAACTAGAGCTAGTAAGAGATGATTTGTTTGCTGCTGCAGTGTGGTCCAAGGTGTGATGATCGATACCAAAGATTTGTACCGTGCAAGGAATGAGAAGAATGGCTTGAGGTGTGTTGCAGGTGGTTGATTTGACCTGTTAGCATGGTGGATTCATGATCTTCAGTGTAGTTCCCATAGCTTTATCATAATTGGAGATCAATTTTAGATCTATTCTTCACTAGGCTGCTTGGTTTTCCCCAAAGTGCAGTAAATTTTGTTGTAATTCTGGTTGGTTTGGTGGGTGAAACCCTAACCCTAGTCATCCGTAGCTTGTTGCAACCTATTTTGGGTTTCCAAGATGACTAGGGGGTATATATTGTAGGTTTTTTGACTTAGTGAGGGTTCCAAAAATTATTTTTTGGTCCCTAGTTATTGATGATGTTATACTGAACAGGGAGAGCTTGGATTTAGGGTTTTTTGTTTCTCTTTGCATATTGTTGTTGTTAACCAAATTTTCATATCCATTCAAATTTGGAAAAAAACCATCCCCAGGCCTCTATTTTTATCTTATCAAACACCCAAAAATTTTCATGAGTCTACCTCTTTTCCCCTGGTCTTTGCAATATCTTTTAGGTCTCTGTCTAGAAGAAAAACCCTTAGAAAAATTCATAAACTAGCCGTTACCCTGCAAAAACCCCTTTGGCTGCATTATATTTTTATGTTACTTTATTCCCAGTCACTTAAGTTCTCATATTTACATGTGCGCAAAATAATCCTTCAGTTGCCAAGTCTCTAATTCCCGACAGTTAACCCCTTAACACTCAGTGATCCTGCAAACGGTTACCGTTTTGGTTGGTGGTCTCAAATCGGTGGCCAAGTCAAGATTCTACATCTGATGGTTGTCAAATGATTTCATGGCCCTAAAAGATTCCATGAGATCTCCTGACAATTTTCGATCTTCTTGCCTATAGATTTTACCTTGTCAGTGGGACCGGTGCCACCTCATCTGATTTGGCAGCTCCTGATTGGCCGGCTAGTGTGTGATGTGGAGATGTGTCAATGGGACTACCCCTTTCAGTAGTCAGAGGCTCTGACATCTACAAAGGATCGATGGCCAGCGTATGTTCACAAGGGTTTGTGTCAGGGCTCATGATCATGAGACAGCCATGGATCTTCCCTTATCTCTGGTCTCTGTCGGGTGGGTCCAATGTCAAAAGGTATGCAACGTGTATCTAAAATGGCAAATTTTGATTGGTTGTTTGGTATGCTACGTGGCCAATGTCAGTGGGCTCATGGGGTTAGGGGTTTCTAAAGAGGTTAAAGCACAGGTGGATCTCGTGGCTGTCATTACACTATGAATCCAAAATGCTTGATTGTTAGCGATGGCGGTATAGTGACAACCATCTGATGGTGTTCTCAGGGATGTGGGTCCAAGGTCTTGTCAGAGATGCTAATTTGCTCACTTCTAATTGTTCGTTGACTACCATGGTGCTATTTGACTTGTTAGAAAGGTTTTTAAATAGTTTTAAAAGGTGCATCTGGGCCGTTCATCTACCAGGAGAGATTTTGTATCGACGACTACATTTTAAAAATGACCTGGTAGACATTATTAGTCAAATTTAAATATTTCTCTATAGGGTTTTGGCTAGGGTTTGCATCTTGCATCCATTCATGATAGTTTGGGTAGATGGAATTGAATTTCTCAGGACAAGGATGGTTGGAAAGATGATAATAGACAATTTGATCATCGACACCGTGGATTTCACAGAGTACCATGTCATGTTGAAGCTTTAATGAGCTTGGTGCCACCTTTGTAGGGTTAATCATTTTAAACCCAGATATCAGACCAAGATTGAATTTGGATGCATTCATGGCTTGGTGGAGTTGCAGGTGGGTATATGGATCAAGGTTGATATGTCTGCAGGTGAGCTCAGTACCAAGATCAACATGCAAGGAAGAGATTTGATTTAATCACCAGCTGTTCTCAGTAATTTGATGATGATAATCAGTGTACCATTAGGGTTTGATATTTTATTGTAGATTTATGTAACCCTAGTTAGGTTTTGCTCCTACTTGTGTGCAGGAGATGTATATGTTGTATTCTGGAGCTTTTGAGCTTAGGGTTGGACAATTTGTAGAAGAGAGATTCACCTTTCTTGAGAGTCATCTGTGGCATTTTTTCTGCCCTCTAGCTTCTACTATTGTATTTCTCCCATTGATTATCCAAACACTGCAGAGGTATTTTGTGACAATTTCTCATGTCCCTATGCTTCCTTATTTGTATTCTCTCTTATTGAATTGAAGTATATGTATGTTTTGAGTGATATCTTAGGGTTCCCGATCCCTCTCTCTCTACAATTATTGTGTGTTATTGTGTTTAATCTGATTTTGATGTTTTGTGGGTATACTTCAGCCCCCTAATGGTCTTGTCTCAATCCTACACCGAGTTGCAAAAGTGAATGTCTGCTTGCTGGTCATAGGTTGTGTATTATGTTTAGGCCCTCCTATGAAATACTTATGCAAGCCTATTTAGTGAGTTGTGATCTTCTAGACCTGAGTTGTTCATTTGATTTCATCCTACATACTGAGATCCAAACCCTAGTTTTGGTGCATCACCTAGTAGGTAGTTTTCTTTCAGTCATTTCCCTTTCCAAGCACTCCTTCAATCCCTTTCCCTTAAAAGTTTACTTTTCATGTCTAGAAGTAGATTAAGGTGATTATCCAAGAGGAACTAGCCTAGAACGTAGAGGTCTCATCTCAGTTAGCAAAGGTGCCACAACCTTGAGATGATTTCCATGTTATACTAGGTTATCAAGACTACGAGAGCTTGAGACAAAGGCACAAACTTAGTGTATAACAATTCTGGCATGCTCGGTGGGACTAGTAAAAGGTTAGATTAATGTTCAAAGGTGTTCTTGTTGGTTCATTTGTAAAAAGATCAAAGAAGTTTAGTACACAAGGAATATCAGTACAGGCTTAAGCTCAAGTACACACCACCTTGGTGCTAGTGTATAACAATTCTGGCACGCCCGGTGGGACTACACAAGAAGTTCATGTTGGAAGATATGCTATCTTTGATATGTAGATTGCATAATACAAACATGTAGAAGTTTTTCTACCAAGTATATCTGGTGACTCCACTGATTTCAAAGATCTAGGCTACCTTGTTCGAAGTTTTATGAGAAAGATTGAGACTAGAAGCTCAAAGCCTACTAAATTTTCAGAGTTGACCTCAAGAAGAAGTCATAAGGGTAGAACAACTCAAAGAACATCCCCTACAAGGAGAGTTCAATCAACACCTCCTGATACTTTAGAAAGGAGACCTTTTCCCTTTCATTCCAGAAGAAGAGGTAGATCTCTAACCAGAGATCTAGAAGAGGATTCAAATCTAGCAGCAAATATAGCTCATATAGCTGTTAATCTTTGGATTCCAACTCCTATAATGGCTAGACCATTTGCATTTGCACCTTTCAATCAGGGTAGTCCATTGGCCTTTTCTCAACATCATGATGTGCCTTTGGTGGCACTTAAGAGTATACCTGATTTCACAAGTGAAGGGTAGACAACTGCTTTTGAGCACATAAGAGATGTGACCACCATCTGCAGCATACACAACATTACTCAAGAAGATGTGGCCACAAAATTATTAGCAACCTCTCTAAAAGGTAAGGCTTTAGAATGGTTTAGAACTCTAACTATTGGTTCTATTACTTCTTGGGATTAATTAGGGGATGCATTAAGTAAGCATTTTGAGGATAAATTAGATAACTTGTCTCTTGTTGAGTAGTTAACAACTATTAAGAGAGACCCTCAAGAACAAATGACAGATTACAATAGTAGATTCTTCAAAACATGGAATAGAATTCTAGTCTCTGTGAGACCATTAGCTGACCATTCTTTCCTTTACTACTTGCAAAGTCTAAATAGTCAAATTTCTATCATGATCCAGTCTATGGGTGGTACTTCTCTTCCCCAAGCTTTTGACATAGTTGTCAAGGCTGAAAATTATTTAATTCAAGTAGGCATGATTGCTAGAAGACCTCCATTGCCCATTTTTCCTAGCCTTCAGCCCATTGCACCTACCCAAGTACCCCCATTTACTCCTATCCCCACCATATTGGCACCTTAGGCTAGTACTAGTGGTCAAGAACATGCTAAGGCAAGTTTCTCTCAAGAGTTGCAAGAAATCAAAGTAGCCAGCAAACTAGTATACAAGAGATGACCAATTTGCTGCAGACCTTGACTAAAGAGGTCACAAATCTAAAGAAGCAAGGTTAAGGAGTTAGACCACCATTTTAGCCACAAGGCCAAGGTCCTAATCAGCAATATCAGAATCAAGAACAACCTTATCAACAAAATAGGCCACCATACCAAAGAGGCTATCAAGGACAAAGACAAAGTTTCAATTAGAGACTATTCCAACCATATAACTGTGCACCTCTAAATTCTGCAAATCTAGTGAGGGATATAGTTCCTAGCCAAAATAATATGGCCATGGAGAATGAATGGTGTTTTCCTTGTAATCAGCCTCACAATAAAGCTACATGTTCAAATGGATGGATGAACCAAGCTCTAAAGGTTCAAAGTGCCTCTTAAGCTCAATCAGAGGCTTCATCTAGTCGGTCAATGCCTCAACAAGAATCACAAGAGAATGAGACTGCTCTCTTTAATTGGGAACAACCAGACTTCAATGGAGTCAATGATGAGGTTGCTTTTCCCACCTATACGAGAGAAAAATGAAGAGCTCAAGACATGGAGAGAGCAGATTCCAATGCCAAAGCCACTACATCTACAGAGCCTATACAACAAGCTAATCCCATCATACCTAAGGAGGCTTGTGTCATTGCAAGAAAAGAAGGCCAACATTCCAAAGAAGTAGAGCCCATAATAGTGAAAACACAACAAAGAATACACACTGTGACACCTTTTAATATTGTAGACAACATGAAGAAGGTGAATGTCACCATGTCCATGTGGGACTCTTTGGCTCTTCCAGGAAAGCCTAAAATTTTAAAGAAAGCTATGACAGAAGTGGCAACTCCTCAACCTGCAAAAGAAGCTACAAAGCCAGTGTTGGTTAACACTGATCAAGAAAAGGAGGCTCCAAGTAGCAACTCCAAAGGCAATGCCACACAAGGTAGGAATTCAAACCCACCTCCCTTTTATGTAACTCTAATTATTGGAAAATTTTTAGTACATAATTGTATGGTAGATAGTGGAGGTACCAGCACTGTAATGCCCAAGAAAGTAGCTGACCAATTAGGACTAAAGTATGAACCCTTCAAAAAGATGGTCACACAACTTGATGGATCCTCATTCAATACTATAGGTGTGGCTAAGGATACTAGCCTGATCCTTCATGCTAGTCCCAATTTTTCCATCCTCCTTGATATATATATCATAGATCTCCTTGCATTATTTTCTATATGTCTTTCAAGGGAGTTTACAGCTAAGATAGGAGGTTATCTATCCTCTGACTGGTCTCACATTTTATTTCATAGCAAGTATGGGACCAGGGTCACCATTAAATTAGAACCATTAACAACACACCATATAGAACCTTGTGTGTCCAATACCATCAATATAAACTGCCCTATATTTGATGACAGTGACTTCCAAACTATTAGTGAAGCAAGCACAAAGATAGAAAGTATCCCTGATATTTTTCTAGATGAGAGAGATTCAAAGGCCCAAGAAAATATTTTTTGGGATTTTGGTTTGGGAAGTTATTTAATACAAGAAAGTGGAGCTATAGAGCCAAGCCTTTTCAAAGAAGACACTGATTCAGAGGATCTGAACAATCAGGTTTGGGAACTATTTTTTGATGGAGCTAGAAGTAGACATGGTTCTGGTGGTGGTGCTATGCTAGTATCCCCAAAAGAAGAAATGTATTATATTGCCTTTAGATTCAGTTTCTCCTACACTAGCAATACTGCAAAGTATGAAAGTCTAGTCAATGGACTAGAATGGGCTAGAAAAAGAGGGCTTAAGGCCTTAAAAGTTTATGGTGACAGTGAGTTAGTTGTCAGCCAAGTGAGAGGGATAAGTGCAACCAAAAATGACACCATGAAAGCATACAAACATAGAGTTTGGGATGCAATTGAATATTTCCATGCTTTCAATATTATTGCTATCCCTAGAAAGTTAAATCAAAATGTAGATAGGTTAGCTGCTGTTGGATTCTAATATGACATCCAAAATAGCATTTCAAAAGAAATGGATAAACAACATGTCAAAGTGATTGTCGGACCATCTATTCTTGATAATGATGTTAATTGGCAGGTGTTTGACAATAATGAACAAATTATGTAGTTCTTGTCTGAAGAAGATGTTTTTTCAAGGAAAAATCAAGATAGGTTATCACAAAATTATGGTGATCAAGTGATACAATTGAAGTCCAATAAGATGCCTAGAGGTCTTGTTACCTTAGAGACTATTAGGCCATTTTTTCTAGTCTTTCCAAAATCTTGTGAAGTGGTTCCCTCCTTGCAAGTGTTTCATGGTTTGTGTCCTGCCCCGTGCTTTTTATTGTTGTCACCTTGCTTCAGTCTAGACTGCATCTCCAAATGTGCAAATACCAAAAAGTTTTTTATTTCTAAGGTCCATGGGAAGAAAAATAAAAATTATACCATAGTGTTGAAAACCCACCATGTTTTCAAAAATCTGTGTTGTTTTCGGCTTCCCTGTCACCTTTTGGTTTGTCATAATTCCTGTGTGTTTTTGATCTCTCACCGAAAACACTGTGTGTTTTTTACCTTGCATGTGCTCTTTTCTACCGGCTCTCCTTGTTCTCTTTCTTAACTGTGCAAGTGCGACGATGTGGGGCCAGTGGGAGGAGATCAACAGTCAGCGTGTGATTGCATGGAATATTCCTTACCCATGTGATCATGTGCCTACCATCAATTTTGTATGTTCCAGCGTTGCTTCTATTTGGTGGGCTCGGTGTCAGATGGGGGACAGATGGCATGATCTTATAGGCTATCACATGGCCACATGTTAGATTTTTCTGACATGCGATCATGTGACCGCTTGCCATTTATCCACATGGGGCCCATTGTCTTTTGTTGCTATTTGGCGGTGTGATGACATTTCAGTAGTGGGCCCGGGAGATGCAGAGGAGGTGGACATGTGGTAGCCTATGGTTGGCTATCGCATGATCTCATAGCCCATTCTTTGGCTATGCGATCATGCGACCGGCTGACATGTGTCCTTGTTCAAGGTGGCATTGTAGTTGTGGAGTTAGGAGTGGGGCCCATTGTCTTTTGTTGCAGTTTGGTGTGCCCGAGCATGTTTGGTAGTTGGTGGTGATTGCTAGTGGTTAGTCACATGTTTGCATAGCCTTTTCCAAGGCTATGTGATCAGTAACTGATGGTTTACGGTGCTCCCTGTGGTGGTGGTAATGGTTACGGTGATGTCTATGGGCTGTCGCATGTTTGTATAGCCCATTTCTTAGCTATGCGATCATGTGATAGGCTGCCATGTGTCCATGGTGGTTGTGGTAACAGCTCGGTGGCAGGGGGATGCATGGTAGTTTCTGATTGATCCGTGCTGGTGGGGTGTTAAGTTTTGAACGCGGGCCTGGCTGGGGGTTCTTGGCGGTGATCATGGCGATAGGTGGGTGCATGGTAGTGGTTTTCTGCATATTTGCGTGGGCTAGTTCTATGGCTTGTGAACATGTGACAAACCCTTTTACAATGACGATCTGGCATCGGTAGTTAACAAAAGGCAAAGGATAGCTGGTTGTCGCATGTTCGCATAACCTATTTTCGGGTAATGCGATCATGCGACCAAGCATATTTTGTGAAGCTCATTTTCCCTATGGTAGTGAAAATTGATGATTGCATGGTTGTGTGACTAAGGGTGAATAGGTTGAAGAACATAAAGCCCGCGAAGCCATGAAGTGACCATTGGAATTCAAATTCAAACTTGCAGTGAGTTTCTTGCAACAAGAACGACTAGTCTTAAATGTTTTAGTGGTCTGATTGGATTGGTTTGGTTGTTGCGATGTGGTCCAGGGTCTATGCGGTTAATTGCAAAGGAGGTTTTGTACTTGGTGGAGTATGGTTTTGTGCTTGAGGAGCTATTTGCAGGTGGCTGATTTGATTGATTTTCATGGAAGCTCCTAGTTCTCTATCCTGGCTCACAGATTTTCATGATTGTAGATCTGTTTGAGATTTTGTTTCTCTAGACTGCTTGGTTTCCTACCTTTTTCATAAATTTTGTTGTAAATTTTGGCATGTCGGGTGGTTGAGACCTTAGCCCTAGCTGTTTGAAGTTTGTTGCATCCGATCTTGAGGATCCCAAGGCAGCTAGTGGTATAAGTTAGAGAATTTTTGACTTTGCAGGGGTTCCAAAACATTTTTTTTTTGGTCCCTGGTTTTTTACTGTATTATACTAATAGAGGTCTAGTTTTGTGATTTTCTCTGGTCTTGGTGTTATTCTAATTGTATGTTGATTCTGGATTTGTTAATGAAAACACCATTGAATCTCAATCTTGCATCTTGTGTATGTCTTCTTGCTTGTCTCTAAGCTCATATATGTTAATGTCACAAAGAGTGTTAATGTATGGTAAACAAAGAATATTTTGAATTCATCTCTGAGTTTCTAACAAAGTTAGGATTAAACTCTTTTAGGTGAATTCAGTGAGTTTACAGCTAGGTATAGAATTTAATGTCCTTGTGCTTGAGGGAAAGGGGTAATAGGCAAAGCACTTACTCTGGTTTCTATTATGTTTAATTTGAAGTATTCAGTTGAGGTATATAGTTAGGTGACTCTGAGCCTTGGGATAAGGCACTAGTCTTTTCTCTTGAAGTCATGGTTAAGAACCACACAAACATAAACATTCATTTGATAAACCTTTTGTAGAATTGTGTTGAGCATTGCATGCATCATTTTGAGACTCCTTTAGAGAAGTGAGTCAAGGGTACACCCACCTGAGAACTAAGGCTCAAAGTGTAGAAGGATATTTGATCCTTGTCAGTTGGCCCTCTTCCTTGTGAACTTTGGAGTGGTGATAGAATGAGGAGTTGTATTTGAATTATCCATCAAAGTGTAAATCTACAAGTTGAAGATCAAAGGGAATAATCCACAACCAACAAAATGGTGATTCTACTGAGGACAACTAAAAGATATGCATTGGTTAAGAGTTAGTGATTCTACTAGGGAGAATCTAAAGAGAAAGGTATAGATTTGTTCTTGTTTTCCTATGTGTTTCAAATTTTTCCCATCTAGGTGGGTGGCGGCTCAAAGGTTTGAACCAGTGCAACATATTTTGAAAGCATGGATAAGAGGAGAAATACTAGGTCATATGTTAGAAAGAATCTAGAGATCACTCTGGAGAAATTACCTAGACAGGAAAACAAGAGCTAGATTAGAAGGAATGGTGAGTCTACCAGTGCTCCCATGAGAGAACAGAGAAATGCAAGAGCTAGAAGACCACATGTATCCTCAAGTGAGGATGGTTCACATAATAGAGTTTCTAGATCAGAAGGTGGTCACTCTGAAGAAAGGTTTTATGATACCCTTGAGACTGCATTTCATGACAAGGGTCCTTTGCCTGCAGGTCAAAATGAAGAAAGAAGAGATGTGGGTTTAGAGGTTGACTTGGATCTTGATGAAGATCAATTCAAAGGAGAATCCATGAGACATAGGCAGGTTCACTTCCCATTTCAAAATCTTCCTGATATGGATGTGTCATCTGGTTCTAATGATGTTATGCTAGATCCTGATGATTTGAATGCACTAAGGTTGTAGTTGGCAGAGTAGGATGCTATACATAAAAGGTTACAGGAGGAGAGAGAGGCTGAAAAAGTAAATGCTTTGATAGAGAGGCAGTTCCTTATTAGAAAAATAAATGAAATGAAGGAGAGAAACAAGATGCTTTCTTCTACTCCTAAAATGCTGCAGCATGATGTGTTTGGTGATCTTGATGCCTTGAGGAGTGAGAAGGAATGCTTACTGCAGGATCATGAATTTGAAAATGAGGGCCCTGTGGTTAGACAAGTGCAAAGTTATGTCCCTTTGCCTAAAGATAAGGATGGGCATAGGATTACCAGACCTGCTATTATTATAAATGAGAAAGGAAAGCAGAAGATGGTGGGTGACCAAACAAGAAAACTAGTGACAATACTAGGGATCCCACCACCTGATTCAAATAGGGACATTGAAATGGAGAGAAGGAGAAAAGAAGATGAGGACCTTGCAAGAGAACTAGAGAGAGCTGAGGTTGATGCTACCATTGCAGAAAAGAAAAAGAAGATCTAATTTTTGCGGGCTTCTTCAGCTAATGCTCTTGGCCCATCTGCTATTGAACTAGGTATGCCATCTATGACTACTTCTATTCCACGTAGTAATGCTACTAGTTCTATTCCTTCTTCATCTGCTAGGATAGGTGCAGATCCTAGGAAGCAGTCAAATGCATAGATAAATGTAGATGCTAATGTTGATCCTAGGGTTAACACTAGTTCGAGCTTTCAAAGAAGACCTATGCAATTAGAAGGCTATAGGTAAATAAGTTTTGATGGAATTCCTGGCTATCCAAATGCTTTTCCAAGTGATATTAGAGATAAGGTACCCAAGTTTGTTGGTAATAATGCTATTAGTTGTGAGGAGCATCTTAGGTTGTTTTTTGATATGCTTAATGATTATGAGGTAGAGCATGAGGATGTTGTCATAAAATTGTTTGTTCAATCTCTAATGGAGGATGCTAGAGATTGGTTTAAGAGGCTTCTTGATAGATGCATTGATACTTGGGACTCTTTTGAGAAATGTTTCAAAGAGCAGTATGGTGATAGGCCTAATGCTAGCTTCATGTTGAATGAATTCAATAACATAAGGAAAAATCAAAATGAGTCCACAGCTGAGTTCAACATGAGATTTCAAAAGGGTATGCATAAGTTGTTCCAAGTCATGCGGTTGGATGACAATGTCTGTCTAACTACATACTTCAATGCATTTGATGGGAAGATGGGATATTTATTGAGGGATAAAGAACCAAGAACTGTTAGGGATGCTTTTAGGATTGTTGTCAATATTGAGAACAACATGAAAATATCAAGAAAGTTGGGTGGAAAGAGAGATGACCCAAAGTTGTTTGGGGACAAGAAATATAAAAAAGAAAATGATAAGAGTGTTGGATCTAGGAGGCAAGAAGAAGATAAGTTGGATAAGGTGCTTAATGCATTGAAGGATATGAAGGCACCTACAAATAGGAACATCAGTACTCCTACCAATGAGAGGCCTAGGTTCATCAACAATTTCAGTAAGCAAAATAGACTGCAGAACTACCCCTACAACACCCAATGGAAGGATGGCAAGCCTATTGTCCCTACTGCAAGAGGAAACAATGACAGAGGTGTCCCAAACCCTCTACATAAAGCTTCAATAAATGTCATGGAGAATGTACCATGGTGTGTTGCATGCCAGTCCCCTCATTCTACAGAGCATTGTGTGGTTGCACAATCTATGGCTGCAAATCAAGATTGTAGCAATGAGGAGATAGAACAAGAAGAAGAGCAAGATGATGTTGGTTGAAACATGGCTTCTTCATATCTAGGATATGAAGATGATTCTAATTTTTATGAAGAGGTAGATGTGAGTGTGAAGAGACATAATCAGGCCCTTTTTCATCAAGAGGTTTTTTCTGATGGTGAGTGCATTGATCAGAAAACATGTAACATGAACTCTTCTCCTGAGCCAGTAAATTTGAGAAGACCTTCTAGAGAAGAGATGGAGAGGATTACTATAGAAATGATTGCCCAGGTTCAAACTAGAGGCATGGTGGCAAGGAATACAAATGAGAAAGCTTTAGGAATGTTTATAAAGAGTACCAACTCTGGAGAATATAATGAGAACAAATCAAAGGTTGATCACATGGTGAAATTAAAGAATGTAAAAAGTAAACATTGTGAGCCTAAGGGAGTTGGAATTGAAAAGATCTCTTGTGAGATTGAGAAGCCAGTTAACACAATGGCTAAGGTTGAAAAAATGAAGGTGGTCAATACACCTAATATGTCAGACAAGAAAAAGGATGTTAAGGCAGTGCAGATTGAGATTCCTGCTTCTACCCCTATTGACATGTTATTTGTGTTGTCACAAATTACAATTAAGGTTCCATTGTTAGAATTGTTGAGGATCACTGAACATAAAGATAAGACTATTGCATGGGTTGGTAATACTCACAAAAATGATACTTCATGTGATGGATCTCAGGATAAAGCTTTGAAGGATGTTGCTACTTAGGGAATTGTGTCTCAAATTCCTCCAATATATTTGGATAGTTCTATCAATGCTAGCTTTGAAAATATTGACCCATTCTTCTTAAGTGTACTTGTGAACAGGATGAAGTTAAGAAATTGTATGATTGATAGTGGTGCCTCTAATACTATCATGCCCTTCAAAATCATGGAGAGGTTGGGCCTTAAAATTGATATAGTGCAGGGCAGATGTTGTGCAATGGATCAGAGGGAGGTACCAGTCATAGGGACTATCAATGCAATGCCATATAGGTTGGCAGCATATCCAGAGAAAGTGTTAACAATGAGTGTTTTGGTGGTGGATATCCCTCCCGATTATGGGATGTTGCTATCTAGAAGATGGAGTGCTGCCATGGGTGGAAGTTTACAGTGTGATTTGTCCTATGCAACTTTCAAGATTGATGAGCAGTTTATCAAGATTGAACAAGAGCCAAGAGTATGCCACATGATTGAGAGAAACATAGATAATGAAACTACATGTTTTGTGGATACTGATGTAAATGCTTTTAGGGCAGAGATCCCTGTATTTGAAAATGAGCTTGTTTTGTCACCTATTTCTACTAAGGTAGGTGCTGACTCTGTGGAGCATGATTTGTGGGTCATGTGCTTTGATGGTGCAAACTACAAAGATGGCACAGGAGCAGGTATTTTGCTTATTTCTCCTGATGGAAGCACCTACAAGTTCTCTTTCACATTGAATTTCTTTTGTACCAACAATATAGAAGAATATAAGGCTTTGTTGTTAGGACTAAGGTTGGCACAAAAGCATGGTATAAAATGCATAAGTGTTGTTGGTGATTCTGAGTTGGTGGTGTCCCAAGTCAGGTCAGTGTATGCTTCCAAGAATAGAAGGTTGAAACAATATAGGAATGCAGTGTGGGATTTGATTGAGCATTTTGATGCCTTTAATATTGAGTGGAGGGATAGGAGTAACAACAAGATGGCTGACTTTTTGGCCAATATTGCAATCAATCATAATGATGTTACATTCTCTGGTATTTCTAAAGTTGAAATTTAGGCTAGGCCTAGTATACCAGATAATATTGAGAATTGGCAAGTTTTTGATGATGATAATGATATTTTGAAGTTTATGGAATGCAAGGATTAGTATCATGGTTAGGAACTTGATTGTTCGGCCCTGGTTGAGTCAATAGAAGGAAGGGAGGTTGTCTTAGGCAATGAGGTCATTCAGCTTAGAACTAAAAAGGTGCCAAAAGGGCTTGTTGTTTTGGAGATTGTCTTTGACAACCATGGTAGAGTTCAAAAGAATATCAAAGGAGATGATCATGCTGATCTTGAGGAGATAAATCTTGGATCACATGAGGCACCTAAGAAAGTGTACATTGGTAGAGGTATATCTCAAAAGGTAAGGAGACCTTTGATTGAATTATTGAGGAAATTCAGGCATGTTTTTGCATGGTCATATGATGACCTAAAGGTTTATAAAGAGGATTTATTTCAGCGTGTTATTCCATTGAGAGAAGATGCTAAACCTTTCCAGCAAAAGCAAAGGCCTATTAATCCTACTTTGGCACCCAAGAGGCAAGAAGAGTTAATGAAGTTGAGAGATGCTAGCATTATCAAGCCTATAAGGCATTCTTCTTGGGTGTCAAATCTTGTTCCTGCAAGAAAAAAGAATGGTGACACCAGGCTTTGTGTGGACTTCAAAAATTTGAACATCAGCTCACTAAAAGATAATTATTGTTTGCCCAATATGGAGGCTGTGTTGCAGAGAGTAACCAGATCAGAATTGATGTCAATGATGGATGGTTTCTCTGGCTACAATCAGGTCATTGTTAAGGAATCAAAACAATTCAAGATAGTCTTTACAAAACCTTGGGGAACATATGTTTATGTGAGAATGCCTTTTGGTCTCACAAATGCCGGTGCTACTTTTTAGAGGGAAATGGATGTTGCTTTTTTAGATTTCATTAATGATTTCCTTGTGTATCAGGATCATTTGACTACCTATTCCAAGAAGGAAGAGGACCATTGTGCTCATTTAGAGAAAATATTTGTGAGGGCCTTGGAATTTGGCATTTCATTAAACCCAAGGAAATGTGCTTTTGGTGTCACAGAGGGTAAGTTGCTTGGCCATTTAGTTGGGAAGAAAGGAGTGAGAATTGACCCAAAGAGGGTAGCAGCAATTGATAAAATTCAGAGGCCAAAGAATGTTAAAGGGATTCAGTCTTTCTTTGGTCAGGTCAATTTTTTGAGGAGGTTTATGACAAACTTTGCAGAGGTTACTAGACCTATTTCCAAGATATTGAAGAAGGGATCTATAATCGATTGGGAGGGTGAGCCTGATGAGGCTTTCAAGAATATCAAGTAGGCTATCAAAGATGCACCAATGCTAAAGGCACCTAGTTATAGTGTCCCAATGCATATCTTTTCTTTTGCATCCTTTCACACTATTGCTGCAATTTTGTTACAAAAGAATAAGGATGGTTTTGAGAAACCTATTGCATTTTTCAGTTAATATTTGCAGGCTACAGAATTAAAGTATGACATAAATGAGAAGCAAGATTATGCACTTGTTAAGGCAATCAAGGCCTTTAGATGTTACTTGATGGGAGTAGTTGTGATTGCTTTTGTGCCAAGTGTAGCTATGAAGGACATTTTCTCACATCAAGAGGTGTCTGGAAGAAGATGCAGATGGATCAATAGGATCTAGGAGTTCAATGTTGAGATCCAGATCACTAAATTGGTTAGAGGATAGGGATTGGCAAGACTAATGGCCCAATCCAATCTTGATGCAAACTAGGTAAATCATTCTAAAATTGACTATACATGTGATATGGATGATTGTATTTGGTATCAGGATATTATTTACTATTTGAGAAACATGAGGTGTCCAGATAGTATGAATGATAATCAAAAGAGGACATTGAAGTTACAGGCCATCAAGTATGTAATTGTGAAATGCAAGTTGTATAGAAAAAATTTGGATTGCATACTGTTGAAATGTGTAGATGAGAATCAGGCTAATGTGTTGTTGAAGGAGATGCATGAGGGAGTTTGTGGTGGACATTATATGGTTAAAACAACTGCTCATAAGATCTTGAGAGAAAGATTTTGGTGGTCCACAATCTTCAGGGATGCAGAATAGTTGGTAAGGAGATGTGATGCTTGTCAAAGGTTCTCTAGTAAGCTTAAGTTTTTAGATAATGTACCATTAAAACTAGTATAATTTTAGGCTCCTTTCCAATAGTCAGGAATTGATTTCATAGGGGAGATACCAAACAAGTCAAGTGGAGGACATTCATGGCTCTTAGTTGCCACTGACTACTTTACAAAGTGGGTAGTAGCTGTATCTACAAGGAATGCAACTAGCAGGGTGGTAATTGACTTTCTAATGAATAATATTGTTACAAGGTTTGGGTGGCCTAAGAGGATAGTGAGTGATAATGCTATGTGCTTCAGGTCTACCGAATATAAGGACTTGTGCAAAGGTTTGGGAATTCAGATTTCTAATTCCTCACCTTATCATCTGCAAGGAAATGGTCAGGAAGAATCTACTAATAAGAGCTTGATTAAAATCTTGAAGAGAATTCTGGAGAAGAATAAGAGGGCATGGAATTCAAAGCTGCCATTAGCTCTATGGGCTGATAGGGTAACTGTGAAGAAGGCAATTGATTGTGCACCATTTGACCTAGTGTATGGAATTCATGCTAGAATGCCTCAGAATAATTTGTTGGAGATGTACAAGTTTGTGCAGTTGTATGATGATGACATTGATGATGAGATGCAGTTGAGAATGGAGGACCTCATTAGGTTGGATGAAACTAGAAGAGAATCAGTTGCAAGGAATGCCAAATTGCAGTTGCAGGTTAAAAATCTATATGATAAAAAGACTGTTGACATAAAGTTTGAGCCTGATGATTTGGTGTTAGTTTGGAATGCCAGATTGGAGGATAAGGGGAAACATGCTAAATTTGATCCCATCTGGTTAGGGCCATATCTGATTCATGAGAAATGTGGCCAAGATTCCTACATCATCAAGGATTTTAATGGTGTTATTCAAGAGTTTCCTGTTCATGGACAATTCTTGAAGTAGTACTTCATTTGAAGTACTTTGTTTTCCATGAATAGTAGCTAGGGTTGTACATCTTGTAAATTTTTGTATATAAGTTGCTTGCCCCTACCCTATTTTGCCCTGGTTTGTCAGTTTTTGGTCCTGTTGCTTGGTCTTGCCCTACTTGTTCCTTGGTCTCTGCATTTTTGTCCTGTGGGATGGTCTACTTTAACTAGTGATTCTAAGTCCTTGCTATGCCTACAGGAGGTATACATCCCCAGACAGAGCCAATGTTAGGCCATTTTTTCCAATCTTTCCAAAATCTTGTGAAGTGGTTCCCTCCCTGCAAGTGTTTTATGGTTTGTGTCCTGCCCCATGCTTTTCAGTGTTGTCACCTTGCTTCAGTCTAGACTATGTCTCCAAATGTGCAAAGCCCAGAAAGTTTTTTATTTCTAAGGTCCACGGGAAGCAAAATAAAAATTCTACCATAGTGTCAAAAGCCCACTATGTTTTCAAAAATCAATGTTGTTTTCAGCTTCCCTATCACCTTTTGGTCTGTCATAATTCCTGTGTGTTTTCGATCTCTCACTGAAAAGACTGTGTTTTCGACCTTGCCTGTGCTCTTTTCTTTCGGCTCTCCTTGTTCTCTTTCTTAACCATGCAAGTGCGATGATGTGGGGCCAGTGGGAGGAGATCAACAATTGGTGTGTGATCGCATGGAATACTCCTTACCCATGCGATCATGAACCTACCATCAATTTTGTATGTTCCAGTGTTGCTTCTATTTCATGGGCCTGGTGTCAGAGAGGGGATAGATGGCACGATCTTATAGGTTGTCGCATGGCCACATGTCAGATTTTTCTGACATGCGATCATGTGATTGTTTGCCATCTGTCCATGTGGGGCCCATTGTCTTTTATTGCTATTTGGCAGTGTGATGACATTTCAGCGGTTGGCCTAGGAAATGCATAGGAGGTAGACATGTGGCAGCCTATGGTTGGCTATCGCATGATCACATAGCCCATTCTTTGGCTATGCGATCATTCGACTGGCTGACATGTGTCCTTGTTCCAGGTGGCATCACAGTTGCAGAGTTAGGAGTGGGGCCCATTGTCCTTTCTTGTAGTTTGGTGTGCCCAAGCGTGTTTGATAGTTGGCGGTGATTGCTAGTGGTTAGTCGCATGTTTGCATAGCCTTTTCCTAGGCTATGCGATCATGCGACTGATGGTTTGTGCTGCTCCTTGCGGTGGCGGTAACAGTTATAGTGATGTTTGTGGGATATCGCATGTTCATATAGTCCATTTCTGGGCTATGCAATTATGCGACAGGGTGCCATGTGTCCATGGTGATTGTGGTAATAGCTCGGTGGTAGGGGGACGTGTGGCGGTTTCCTATTGATCCATGCTGGTGGGGTGTTAAGTTTTGAACGTGGGCCCAACTGGGGGTTCTCGGTGGTGATCATGGCGATAGGTGGGTGCATGGTAGTGGTTTGCCACATGTTCATGTGGGCTAGTTCCATGGCTTGCAAACATATGACAAACCCTTTTGTGGTGACAGTCTGGCATCAACAGTTAATAGAAGGTAGAGGATAGCCGGTTGTCGCATGTTCGCATAACCCATTTCCGGGTTATGCGATCATGCAACCAAGCATATTTTGTGAAGCCCATTTTCCCTATGGTGGTAAGAATTGATGATTGCACAGTTGTGTGACTAAGGGCGAATAGGTTGAAGAACATAAAGCCTGCAAAGCCATGAAGTGACAGTTGGAATTCAAATTCAAACTTGCAGTGAGTTTTTGTGACAGGAAGGACTAGTCTTAAATGTTTTAGCAGTCTAATTGGATTGGTTTGGTTCTGGCGATGTGGTCTAGGGTCTATACGGTTAATTGCAAAGGATGTTTTGTACTTGGTGGAGTATGGTTTTGCGCTTGAGGAGCTATTTATAGGTGGCCGATTTGACTGATTTTCATGGCAGCTCCTAGTTCTCTATCCTGGCTTGTAGATTTTCATGATTGCAGATCTTTTTGAGATTTTCTTTCTCTGGACTGCTTGGTTTCCCACCTTTGTAATAAATTTTGTTGTAAATTTTGGCATGTCAGGTGGTTGAGACCTTAGCCCTAGCTGTCTAAAGCTTGTTGAATCCAATCTTGAGGATCCCAAGGCAACTAGTGGTATAAGTTAGAGAATTTTTTACTTTGTAGGGGTTTCAAAACATTGTTGTTTTTTGGTCCCTAGTTTTTGACTATATTATACTGATAGAGGTTTGGTTTTGTGATTTTCTCTGGTCTTGGTGTTATTCTAATTGTATGTTGATTTTGGATTTGTTAATGAAAACACCATTGAATCCCAATCTTGCATCTTCTGTATGTCTTCTTGCTTGTGTCTGAGCTCATATATGTTAATGCCACAAAGTGTGTTAATGTATGGTAAACAAAGAGTATTTTAAATTCATCTCTGAGTTTCTAACAAAGTTAGGATTAAACCCTTTTAGATAAATTCAATGAGTTTACAGCTAGGTATAGAATATGATGTCCTTGTGCTTGAGGGAAAGGGGTAATAGGCAAAGCACTTACTTTGGTTTCCATTATGTTAGATTTGAAGTATTCAGTTGAGGTATACAGTTAGGTGACTCTGAGACCTGGGATAAGGCACTGGTCTTTTCTCTTGAAGTCATGGTTAAGAACCACACAAACATAAACATTCATTTGATAAACTTTTTGTAGACTTGTGTTGAGCATTGCATGCATCATTTTGAGACTCCTTTAGAGAAGTGAGTCAAGCGTACGCCCCCCTAAGCACTGAGGCTCAAAGTGTAGAAGGATCTTTGATCCTTGTCAGTTGACCCTCTTCCTTGTGGACTTTGGAGTGGTGATAGAATGAGGAGTTGTATTTGAATTATCCATCAAAGTGTACATATGCAAGTTGAAGATCAAAGGGAATAATCCACAACCAACAGAGACTATCTTCAACAAGGATGATGAAGTCAAGAAAAATAAAGCTAGCCTGGTAGTCCAACAAGAACATTGTGTTGAACTAGAGTTGGAACCAGGTAGGAGCTTACACTTTGGAAAAGTGAACACTGAATTGGAAAAGAAAGTTTACACTTAGTTATTCAAAGAATTTAGTGATGTTTTTGCATGGAAATATGAGGATCTCAAAGGTTTTGATCCTGCCCTTGCTCAGCACACCATTGAGTTAGAATTAAATGCCAAACTAGTTGGTGCAGAGCACAACCTTGGAGAACCCCTTATCTTGTCTTCATTCTTCACATTCTTCACAGATGTCAAGTGCCATTGCTTTCATTTGGATTTGTTTCAAATTGTTCAAACTTGATCTCATTTGGTCTTGATACATATTGATCACCTTGGCATAGAATGTGATTCATACTTGAAATGTAATGAAGATGGAATCTTCAAGGAAATTTTGGTTATGTTTAGAGGTTTTGAGAAGTCTAGAATAGGAAATGAATAACTTGAAGCCCATTTGTAAAGGCACATTACCCTATTTGGTG
Organism: Chamaecyparis obtusa; assembly: GCA_027943335.1. Taxonomy (NCBI): domain Eukaryota; kingdom Viridiplantae; phylum Streptophyta; class Pinopsida; order Cupressales; family Cupressaceae; genus Chamaecyparis; species Chamaecyparis obtusa. Next base: position 75,816 of record BSBK01003067.1, on the reverse strand, counting down.
GCATATAAACCAGGGGTATATGTGGCCTATGAGGGCAAGTAGACTTAGGAGGTTAGAATAGGTGTTTATGGCCTCAAAAGGCTAGATGCATAATAACAAATAGGTTTAGGGGATGTTTTAGAGTGGTTTAAAGCAAAATTGCTCCTACCGGCAAAAGTTGCTTGACAACTTTTAAAAAATTGCTTGACAACTTTTTGTCAATGTTGACAACTTTTTGAAAAGTGGTTATTTCGGTTCATAACCGATCCCATTGTTGGTTGATTGGTCTAGGAGGCATGTATAAACTTATATCACCTTACCCAAAGAATAGGTGATGTCATTGTACGGACATTTGCATTGAATCAATAAAAGCTCTCTATTTTCGTGTCAAATTGACTGGTTTTTGCATTCACACATGCTGTACGAAAGGGAGATCTACAAACCAATGTTGGGGTTGAAGACTCTAGTTATTTAACATTCTATTGCACTTGGTTTGATCAAATTTGGTGAAGGTTTGTGAAAGATATCTTCATTTGTTTACAAACAGTCACCAAACCCTCCTAAAAACTAGGGTTTTGTGCAAATGGGCCAATAGAGTGCACCTATTCGGTCACAGGGGCACAAAACCCAATGATTTTGTTAGTAGACATGTTTTTCTTTCAAATTCTAGGAGTAGGGAAAATTTCCATGGTGAGAGTTCATTTTTCTTGCAAGCCCTAGTTCAAGTCATGTTGAGGGTTTGAACTAGGAATTTGAATTTGAGTGTAGATCAGTCTGAATTTGGTTGAATTGATTGCAACCAAAGGGTGAATTTGTGTGGGTAGACCTTCCTTAACATCTTTAAAGCATTGGTTTCCTTCCATGAACCCATATCTGTACAAGTGCTATACAAACCAAGCCTAATTAGGCCTATTAGGTCTGTGTATCTAGTGCAAGTTTGGGCATGCTGGAGTGGAGTGGGAATCTAAGCTTTGGGGGATTGAAGGAGGAGCATAAAGGGTATTTAAATATATAATTTTTTTTGCAGGTTGTTTGGAGATTTTGAATTTTGTTGCAGAATTTCATGTTGAGGAGTCCTACAAGGACTAACTAGATCCTTAGTGCTTGGAGACCTTGCAGAGGTGTTGGAGCACAATTTTTGGGATATTTGTAGTGTAGTAACATAAGTGAAGGTGATCCAATCAGTTGATTATTTCTGTGAGAGCCAAAGGTTGCTGATGTGCATTTTGGCCTAGAATAGGGAAAGTGTCCCTAAAGCAATTTTGAAGACTAAGTTGATTTGATCCTTCCTTGCATTGGAAGGATTGGTGTAACCTTACTAAGGGGTTATTTGCATTGTGTTGAGGATCCTTTGAAGGTTCCTAGAGTTTGGAGAAGAATTTTGTGAATTTGGAAGTCCTAGAGGCAAACTAGGCAAAGTTGAGGTTTCCGGTGTGCAACTCTGCATCAAGGTGGTATCAGAGCCGTAGGAAGACCTTGGAGATTGTCTAATTCATCCAAAATGTCAGAAGGTGAAGATGGAGAAAGAGAACTTCCTTTGAGGCTCACTAACGTTGAATTAGCCAAATTGGTGAAGGAACAAATGGCCAAGAGCAGGGCTGTGAGGGAAGAGAACAGGAATATGAGAAGAGAGCTTGAAAATCTCAAAGACAAGTTGAAGAAGGGTGATGACTATGAGTCTGAGGGAGAAGAGGTAGAGAGAGACCCCGTTGCAAGTGAGATTCCATTGGAGCAAAGACCTCTTCTTCAAGCATTAGAAAGAGTTGGTGCAAAAGGGGGTGATATCCCCATGTTCTATGGCAAATTGAACCCTGATGAGTGCTTGGATTGGATAGAAGCACTTGACAATCACTTTGAGTGTGATTGCATTCCCCCTAGTCAAAGGGTAAAGATAGCAAAGGCCAAGATGAAGGGGCCAGCCCTCACTTGGTGGAATTTTCTGCAAAATGAGAGAGTAGATGATGGTAAAGAGCCCATTGCCACATGGAAAAGAATGAAGACCGAGGTGAAGAAGCAGTTTGTCCCCGAGGACTATGAGGTCCTTATCAACCAAAGGCTACAAAATTTAAAACAAAGAGATATGGATGTCAGCAGTTACACTCAAGAGTTTCATAATCTAACCCTAAGAGCAAGGGTGAATGAAACTAGCAAACAAAATTTGGCAAGGTATGTTAACAGTTTAAAGTTTAGCATCCAAGATGAACTTACATTGATTAATCTAGAATCAGTCCACCAATGTTTTAACCTTGCTTTGAAAATTGAAGAGAAATTGAGAAGGAGGAATGACAATAACAATAGGGGAAGAGGCAATAACTCCTTTAGAGGAAGAGGAGGCAGGTTTCAAGGTAGAAACTCTGCAAACAGAGAAGAAAATAGGACTGTTGAAACTGACTTCAGTCCAAGAGGCTCTTTTAGGGGCAGGAGACCAAGTGGCAACCGTGGAGGAGGCAATGGAAGAGGAAGAGGGGGTCAGGTATTCACAGGGAAGTGTTTCAATTGTAATCAGACCGGGCATCAATCATTTAGGTGTCCACAAAAGATTGGAGAAGCCAGCAGACCTGCAGATAGAAGGGTCAATTTGATCCATGAAGAAGAAGATGGACAAAGTTGTTCATCCTATCATACCTCGGCATCTAGACCTGCCAATGCAGAGCAGGGTGACCTTTTGATGATGCAAAGGACACTCCTCAAGGTGCCACAGCTAGCAGATCCACCACAAAGGAGGTCACTGTTTAGGACAAATTGCAAAGTGAAAGGAAAGGTATGTAAATTAATTGTAGATTCTGGTTCAACAGACAATATTGCTTCAAGAGAAATGGTAAACAAGTTGAAATTGCAAACCATACCTCATCCTTACCCTTATAAAGCCTCATGGTTAACAAAAGACAAGCACACATTGGTTAATGAACAAGTTTGGATAGAGTTTACATTAGGTGAATATGCTGATAAAATCTTGTGTGATGTGACTGATATGGATGCATGCCACCTCTTGCTTGGGAGGCCATGGCAATATGATGTGAATGCAAAACATGATGGGCATACTAATGTGTATTCAATTGTCAAAGATGGAGTCAAATTCACCATGAACCCCTTACCAGATGATGGAAAATCAGACCATGTAGTAAGTAGTGTTGCCTTGGTTGGGGAGAAGGAGTTTATGAAAACCTTGAAAGAAAGGGACACTCCATGCTTTGCCATAGTTATCAGACCTAAGAAAGAAACCTTAAACCTAATCAAAGACAAATCAAAATCAAAAAAATGGAGGGAGGAGATAGGACCCAAGGAGGTTAGAGATTTGCTAGATAAGTACCATGGAATAGTGGCAGGCAGTACCCCATCCACTTTGCAACCAAAGAGAGAAGTTAGTCATTGCATAGACCTAATACCAGGGGCCACATTGCCCAACAAAGCTGCATATAAACTGACCCCAGAGCAGAATGATGAAATTGCCAAGCAAATAGAGGATTTGTTGTCTAAAGGGTTAATAAGGAAGAGTGTAAGTCCATGTGCAGTCCCTGCTGTACTAGCACCCAAAAAGGAGGGCACTTGGAGGCTTTGTACGGATTCAAGGGCCATCAACAAGATAACAATAAGATACAGGTTTCCAATGCCTAGGATGGAGGACCTACTTGATTGTTTAGGAGGAGCAAAGGTATACTCAAAGGTGGATTTGAAAAGTGGCTATCACCAAATAAGAATAAGAGAGGGGGATGAATGGAAAACCGCCTTCAAGACCACTGAAGGGCTTTATGAGTGGCTTGTTATGCCATTTGGGCTATCAAATGCCCCTAGTACCTTTATGAGGCTCATGAATGAGGTCCTCAAGCCCTTTTTGAACAAGTTTGTTGTAGTTTATCTAGATGACATCCTTGTGTTTAGTAAAGATAGAAATGAGCATTTGAAGCATATAGACCTTGTTTTGAAAAGGTTACATGAGGAAGATTTGAAAATTAACTTGGAGAAATGCACATTTGTTAAAGAAGAACTGATATTTCTGGGATTTGTCATCTCCAAGGACTGTTTAAAGATGGACCCTTCTAAAATTGAAGCCATTTTGAATTGGCCACCTCCTACTTGCCCAAGTGAAGTGAAAAGCTTTCATGGACTCTACAATTTTTATAGGAAATTCATCAAAAACTTCAGTGGTATATCTGCCCCTATGATAGACACCATAAAAGGAGGGAAGAAATGTAGTTTTGAATGGACTAGAGCAGCAGCAGAGGCATTTGAACTGTTAAAATAGAAAATAGCCCAAGAACCTATCCTTAGGTTTCTTGATTTTAATAAGGTCTTCACAGTAGAATGTGATGCAAGCACAAAAGCAATAGGTGGAGTGTTAAGCCAGGAGGGCAGGCCAGTGACCTTTTTCAGTGAAAAACTAAATGAGGCCAAGCAAAAGTATTCTGTTTATGACTTGGAACTATATGCTATGGTTCAGTCCTTGAAAAGATGGAGACACTATTTGCTCCCAAAAGAATTTATTGTTTATACTGATAATCAAGCTCTAAGTTTTCTTAACAGGTAGGAGAAACTCAATCAGAGGCATATGAAGTGGATGGAATTCATCCAATCCTATACCTTTTCAATCAAGCATAAGAAGGGAGTCACAAATAAAGTTGCTGATGCCCTTAGTAGAAGAAACCTTCTTGTCCAATCAATTGAACTTGAGAGTGTTGGAATAGATGCAATGAAGGACCTCTACATCCATGATGAAGACTTCAAAGAAATCTATAAGGTTTGTCAAAGCATGGAGGGCAGGTATAATTCAGAAATTTTTTGATTTTTTGATTCAAGATGGACTGTTATTTAAAGGAGGTCAATTGTGTGTTCCTAGAGGGTCTTATAGGGAAAACATAATCAAGGAAAAGCATAGTGGATGCATGTCTGGTCACTTTGGATTGGACAAAACATTAGAGCAAGTTAAGAGGTTTTATTACTGGCCAAGAATGCAAACAGACATAAGGAAGTTTGTGGAGAGTTGTATTGTTTGCCAAAAGGCCAAAGGACACTCATCCAATGCTGGGTTGTACACTCCTCTACCTATCCCTGATAAACCTTGGGATTCAATTAGCATGGATTTTGTTTTGGGACTGCCAAAGACTAGAGCAGGGAATGACAGTGTTTTTGTAGTTGTGGACAGATTTTCAAAAATGTCTCATTTCATTCCTTGTAAGAGTACACATGATGCTTCTAACATTGCAGGGTTATTCTTTAAGGAGGTGGTTAGACTCCATGGTTTACCAAGATCAATCATATCAGATCGAGACTCCAAGTTTTTGGGGCATTTTTGGAGGACTCTTTGGAAGAGACTTGGCACAAACCTTAATTTCTCATCTGCTTATCACCCACAGTCTAATGGGCAGACAAAGGTGACTAATAGGTCATTGGGTAACCTACTTAGATGTCTTTCACAGCAATATGGTGGTTCTTGGGATTCAATACTTCCACAGGCCGAGTATGCATACAATGACTCAGTGAATAGGAGCACTGGTCTAACTCCATTTCAAATAGTTTATGGTGAACATCCCAGGGGTGTGTTAGAGTTGAGAGATATCAGTCAAATGGAGAGAAGGAGTGCACAAGCCCAGGACTTTGCACAAGTCATGAAAGAGATCCAACAACAGGTCAAGGACAGGTTGAACAAATCTGCAGACAGGTATAAGGAACATGCTAATAAAAAGTGAAGAGATTTGCAATTTAAGGTAGGAGACCTTGTCATGGTACACCTGAAAAAGGAAAGGCTGCCTAAGGGGCAACATACCAAGCTAATGATGAAGAAAATAGGACCATTCAAGATCCTACAAAAGTGTGGAAACAATGCCTATAGAGTGGAACTACCTCCGGATGTTGGATTGTCTCCAATATTCAATGTATCTGATCTTTTTGCTTTTAAAGAATCTACTAATGCTTTTGATGCAGGTACAGGTCAAGGTGATCAAGTTGGTGATGTCCCATTGCCCAAGGCACACAAGCCTCAAATAGAGTGCATATTGGATAGAAGAGTCTCCAAGAAGACAAGGAGAGCCACATATTACACTTACCTAGTCAAGTGGGCTGGGTTGCCTAAAGAAGATGCATCTTGGATGACTCAATTTGAGATTGAGAAGGCAGGATACATATTTGATACTATCCCCAACTCAAGGGACTTGAGTTCTTTTGGAGAGGGGTAGTATGGTGCAGAGCACAACCTTGGAGAACCCCTTATCTTGTCTTCATTCTTCACATTCTTCACAGATGTCAAGTGCCATTGCTTTCATTTGGATTTGTTTCAAATTGTTCAAACTTGATCTCATTTGGTCTTGATACATATTGATCACCTTGGCATAGAATGTGATTCATACTTGAAATGTAATGAAGATGGAATCTTCAAGGAAATTTTGGTTATGTTTAGAGGTTTTGAGAAGTCTAGAATAGGAAATGAATAACTTGAAGCCCATTTGTAAAGGCACATTACCCTATTTGGTGGCATATAAACCAGGGGTATATGTGGCCTATGAGGGAAAGTAGACTTAGGAGGTTAGAATAGGTGTTTATGGTGTCAAAAGGCTAGATTCATAATAACAAATAGGTTTAGGGGATGTTTTAGAGTGGTTTAAAGCAAAATTGCTCCTACCGGCAAAAGTTGCTTGACAACTTTTAAAAAATTGCTTGACAACTTTTTGTCAATGTTGACAACTTTTTGAAAAGTGGTTATTTCGGTTCATAACCGATCCCATTGTTGGTTGATTGGTCTAGGAGGCATCTATAAACTTATATCACCTTCCCCAAAGAATAGGTGATGTCATTGTACGGACATTTGCATTGAATCAATAAAAGCTCTCTATTTTCGTGTCAAATTGACTGGTTTTTGCATTCACACGTGTTGTACGGAAGGGAGATCTACAAACCAATGTTGGGGTTGAAGACTCTGGTGATTTAACATTCTATTGCACTTGGTTTGATCAAATTTGGTGAAGGTTTGCGAAAGATATCTTCATTTGTTTACAAACAGTCACCAAACCCTCCTAAAAACCAGGGTTTTGTGCAAATGGGCCAATAGAGTGCACCTATTCGGTCACAGGGGCACAAAACCAAATGATTTTGTTAGTATACATGTTTTTCTTTCAAATTCTAGGAGTAGGGAAAATTTCCATGGTGAGAGTTCATTTTTCTTGCAAGCCCTAGTTCAAGTCATGTTGAGGGTTTGAACTAGGAATTTGAATTTGAGTGTAGATCAGTCTGAATTGGGTTGAATTGATTACAACCAAAGGGTGAATTTGTGTGGGTAGACCTTCCTTAACATCTTTCAAGCATTGGTTTCCTTCCATGACCCCATATCCGTACAAGTGCTATACAAACCAAGCCTAATTAGGCCTATTAGGTCTGTGTGTCTAGTTCAAGTTTGGGCATGCTGGAGTGGAGTGGGAATCTAAGCTTTGGGAGATTGAAGGAGGAGCATAAAGGGTATTCAAATCTATATTTTGTTTTGCAGGTTGTTTGGAGATTTTGAATTTTGTTGCAGAATTTCATGTTGAGGAGTCCTACAAGGACTAACTAGGTCCTTAGTGCTTGGAGACCTTGCAGAGGTGTTGGAGCCCAATTTTTGGGATATTTGCAGTGTAGTAACATAAGTGAAGGTGATCCAATTAGTGGATTGTGTCTGTGAGAGCCAAAGGTTGCTGATGTGCATTTTGGCCTAGAATAGGGAAAGTGTCCCTAAAGCAATTTTGAAGACTAAGTTGATTTGATCCTTCCTTGCATTGGAAGGATTGGTGTAACCTTACTAAGGGGTTATTTTCATTGTGTTGAGGATCCTTTGAAGGTTCCTAGAGTTTGGAGAAGAATTTTGTGAATTTGGAAGTCCTAGAGGCAAACTAGGCAAAGTTGAGGTTTCCGGTGTGCAACTCTGCATCACTAGTGAGGCAAAAACAAAGGCCTATTAATCCAAAGCTTGAGCCACTTATGCATAAAGAACTAATCAAACTAATAGAAAGTGGTATCATGTACCCCATCAAGCATACTAGTTAGGTTTCCAACCTTGTTCCTATTGGGAAGAAGAATGGGGAATTAAGGTTATGTGTTGACTTCAGGGATCTATAAGGGCCTCATTAAAGGACTGTCATCCACTACCTGCTATGGAAAAAATCTTACAATGTGTCCCTGGATCTAAGAAATTTTCATTATTGGATGGCTATTCAGGATACAATCAGATCTTGGTTAATGAAGAGGATCAATATAAGACTGCATTTACAACCAAGTGGGGATCCATGGCTTATCAAAAGGTTCCCTTTGGTTTGTCAAATGTAGTAGCTACATTTGAAAAGGCAATGGATATGGCCTTTAAGAGCCTCATGTACAAATTTGTGTTGGTCTACTTGGATGACATAATTGTCTATTCAAAACATGCAGTCGATCACATCAAGCATTTGAGGAAGATTTTTGAAAGGTGTAGAGAGTTTGGGATATCCCTTAATCCCAAGAAATGTGTGTTTGCAGTTCACGGAGGAAAACTATTGGGATATGTAGTATCCAAAGAAGGAATCATAGTAGATCCTAAGAGAATTGCAGCTATCCTAGAGCTACCCATAGCACATCACAAGAAAAGTCTCCAATATTTCATAGGAAAGGTTAATTTTTTTAGGAGGTTCTTGCCTAACATTGCAGATTTACTCAAGCTTTTGACAGCCATGTTGAAGAAGAGTTTAGCTTTTAGTTGGACTAAGGAAGGGAAAGCCAATTTCCAGGCTATCAAAGAGGCCCTAACAGAGGCTCCTGCCCTCTTAAACCCAAATATCAGTAAGGATTTTATCCTTTATTCTTATGGAGGTCATGATGCTATATCTACAATGTTGACCCAAGAAAATTCAGATGGTTTGGAGTAGCCTATTGCTTTCTTTACCAAAGGTTTAGAAGAGTATGAATAGAGCTACTCTTTTGTAGAAAAACATGTACTTGCTATGGTAAAGAGCCTTAAAAAGTTCAGATATCTATTGACCCATAGCAAGGTACATCTAAAAGTTACTCATCCAAGTGTCAAAGAGTTTTTGCTTTCCAAGGACCTAAATGAAAAAAGAGTTGGTTGGATCACCAAGGTGATGGAATATGACATAGATATTCAAACTACCAAGTTGATTAGAGGAAGAGGTCTATGTGAACATTTGGCATCAGATGAAAGTTCAAAGAAATTAGAATAATTGGATACATCTCTGGTGGTGCATTCTATAGAAGAAAAAGACAAGGTAACAAGTTGGTTGCCTAACATGATCAATTATTTGAAGACAGGGAAATGCCTTGCAGGCCTAGATTCAACAAAAAGAAGGTATTATAGGTTACAATCTATTCCTTTTGTGCTGATAGATGAAGTTCTTTTTAGGAAGGATCATAATGATGTCCTTTTAAGATGCATAGCTTCAAAAAAGGTAGTAGACATCCTATTTGAGTTTCATGATGGACCTTCTGGAGGTCACTTTTCTCCTAGGACTACTGCTTTTAAAATCATGAGGGCTGGATACTATTGGCCATCTATCTTTAAGGATAGTCATGATTATGTTAGAAAATGCATCAAGTGTGCCATGTTTGTAGGAAAAGAGAGGCTTGCAGCTCTTCCCCTCCAACCAATCAAAATAGATCAGCCCTTCATGAGGTGGGGTATAGACTTCATTGGTATGATCAACCCTTCATCTAGTGTAGGCCATAAATGGATAATTACTACAATAGATTACTTCACTAGATGGACAGAGGCAATTGCATTAAAAGAGGCCAATGAGAGTGTTGTTCTAAGCTTTTATGATGACTTAATTCATAGGTTTGGCACTCCTGATTCCATAATTTTAGATAATGCCTTGGCATTCATAGGCCTCAAAGTCTTAGAGTGGGCAGTCAAGAATGTCATCTATTTGAATACTAGTTCCAATTACTACCTCCAAGGCAATGGCTTGGAAAAATCAACAAATAAGAACTTAATTAGGATAACTAAGAAGACTCTTCAAGAAAATCAGAGAGATTGGCACACTAAGTTGAGATCTGCATTATGGTTAGATAGAATTACTCCAAAAAAGATAATTGGGAATTCTCCTTATGTGCTAGTGTATGGCAAGGAGGCTGAGTTGTCCATTTCAACTGAATTACCAGCTTTGGACCTAGCTACTCAGTATGCCCTATTTGATGAAGGAGATCCCTTGTAGGTCAGGTATGCTCAGTTGATGGAATTATAAGAAATCAGAGACAAATCAATGTAAGATATGGAATTTCATTAGTTTCAGACAAACAGGTGCTTTGATAGAAGAGCCAAGGTCAATGACTTCAAAGTTGGCGATGTAGTACTCAAGTGGGATGAGTTTAGGTCTAGACCTGGTAGGCACAGAAAATTTGACTCCTTTTGGGGTGGACCATTTGTAATCATAGAATGTAGTGGATCCAATGCTTTTCAATGAACAAATATGGAGGGATTCCCCTACCAATCTCAATCAATTGTTTCCACCTAAAACCTTGTTTTGATGTTAATCGCTCTTTGTGAATCTTGTAAAAAGTTTCCTTGTTTTCTTTCCTTGCTTTCTAGTTAGTTCCTTGTTTTACAAGAAGTGCCCTGAGAACAGTTCCAGTTCTATCTCCCTGTGAGAATTTTAAAATTTTGATGACCCCATGCCCAATGGATTGTCAAGGTCATTGGTTTCCCATGTCTAGCAGGCTGACATCCAGCAAAAATTGCCAAAATGTTACCCAAATTTTCATATCCATTCAAATTTGGAAAAAAACCATTCGCAGGCCTCTATTTTTATCTTGTCAAACACCCCCAAAAATTTTCATGAGTCTACCTCTTTTCCCCTGGCCTCTGCAATATCTTTTAGGTCTCTGGCTAGAAGAAAAACCCTTAGAAACATTCATAAACTAGCAGTTACCCTGCAAAAACCCCTTTGGCCGCATTATATTTTTATGTTACTTTATTCCCGGTCACTTAAGTTCTCATATTTTCATGTGTGAAAAATAATCCTTCAATCGTTAAGTCTCGGATTCCCAACGGTTAACCCCTTAACACTCAACAATCCCATGAATGGTTACCATTTCAGTTGGCGATCTTAGATGGGCGGCCAAGTCAAGATTTTAGATCTGATGGTTGTCACATGATCTCATGGCCCCAAAAGATTCCATGAGATCTTGCAATGTTCATTGATCTTCCTACCTATAGAGTTTACCTTGTGAGTGGGACCAGTGCCACCTCATTTGATTTGATAGCTCCTGATTGGCCAGCTGGTGTGCGACATGGATATGTCTCAATGGGACTGCCCCTTTCGATAGTTAGAGGCTTTGACATCTGTAGAGGATTGATGGCTGGTGTATGTTCACAAGGGTTTGTGTTAGGGCTCATGATCATGAGACAACTATGGATCTTGCTTTATCTCTAATCTCTGTCAAGTGGGTCCAATGTCAAAAAGTATGCAATGTGTATTCAAAATGGTGCAGTTTGATTGGTTTTTTGGTATGCTACGTGGCCAATGTCAGTGGGCCCATGGGGTCAGGGGTTTCTAAAGAGGTTAAAGTGTGGGTGTATCTCATGGCTATCATTACACTACAAATCCAAAATTCTCAATCGTTAGCGACAGCGGTATAGCGACAGTCATCTGATGGTGTTCTCAGGGACGTGGGTCTAAGGTCTTGTCAGAGATGTTGATTTTCTCTCTTCTCATTGGTCGCTGACTGCCATGGTGGCATTTGACTTGTCAGAAAGGTTTTTAAACTATTTTAAAAGGTGGATTTGGGCCGTAAATTTGTAGGGAGAGATTTTTCATCAATGACTACATTTTAAAAATGACCTGGCAGCCTTTATTATTCAAATTTAAATATTTCTCTAGAGGGTTTTGGCTAGGTTTTACATCTTGTGGCCATTCACAATAGTTTGGGTAGATGGAATTTAATTTATTAGGATAGGGATGGTTAGAAGGATGACAATAGACAATTTGATCATCGACACCATAGATTTCATAGAGTACCATGTCGTGTTGAAGCTTTAATGAGCTTGGCACCACCTTTGCAGGGTTAATCATTTTAAACCTAGATATCAGACTAGGATCAGATTTGGATGCATTCATGGCTTGGTGGAGTTGCAAGTGGGTACATGGATCAAGGTTGATATGTCTGTAGGTGAGCTCAGTACCAGGATCAACACGCAAGGAAGAGATTTGATTTAATCACCAGTTGTTCTCAGTGGTTTGATGATGGTAATCAGTGTACCATTAGGTTTTGATATTTTATTGCAGATTTATGTAACCCTAGTTAGGTTTTGCTCCTGCCTACGTGCAGGAGATGTATATGTTATATTTTGGAGCTTTTGAGCTCAGGGTTGGACAATTTGTAGAAGAGAGATTCACCTTTCTTGAGAGTCATCTGTGGCATTTTTTCTACCCTCTAGCTTCTATAGTTGTATTTCTCCCATTGATTATCCAAACATTGCAGAGGTATTTTATGACAATTTCTCATGTCCCTATGCTTCCTTGTTTGTATTATCTCTTATTGAATTGAAGTATATGTATGTTTTGAGTGATATCTCAAGGTTCCTTATCCCTCTCTCTCTTTGCAATTATTGTGTGTTATTATGTTTGATTTGATTTTGATGTTTTGTGGGTATACTTCAGCCCCTTAATGGTCTTGTCTCAATCCTACACCGAGTTGCAGAAGTGAATGTTTTCTTGCAGGTCATAGGTTGTGTCTTATGTTTAGGCCCTCCTATGAAATACTTATGGAAGCCTATTTAGTGAGTTGTGATCTCCTAAACCTAAGTTGTTCATTTGATTTCATCCTACATACTGAGATCCAAACCCTAGTTTTGGTGCATCACCTAGTAGGTAGTTTGCTTTCAGTCATTTCCCTTTCCAAGCACTCCTTCTATCCCTTTCCCTCAAAAGTTTACTTTTTATGTCTAGAAGCAGATTAAGGTGATTATCCAAGAGGAACCAGCCTAGAACCTAGAGGTCTCATCTCAGTTAGCAAAGTCCACAACCTGGAGATGATTCCCATGTTATACTACATTATCAAGACTATGAGAGCTTGAGACAAAGGCACAAACTTAGTGTATAATAGTTGTCTGAATAATGTATTAATTCTACAAGTTTTGATGAGAATATAGTTGAATTCCAATGTCATAGTGGTGTATGTCTTCTTTTTTTGATATTGAGCTCATATATGTTAATGTCACAAAGTGAGTTAGCATATGGTAAACAAAGAGTATTGTAAAATTGTCTTTGAGTTCTTAACAAAGTTATTATTCAAGCCTTTCAGGTAATTTCAGTGAGTTCATGGCTTGATAAGAATTTGATGTCCTGGTATGTCAGTGAGAGGGATAATAGGCAAAGCAGTTATCCTGAATTCAAGTGTGTTTGAGTTAGAATTTTTAGTTGGTATAGCTTATTTAGTGACTCTATGCCCTGGGTTAAGGCACTAATCTATTCTCTAGAAGCAGTCCATCATCATCAATCACACACACATTCAAATGATAAAATCTTTCAATCAGTTAGTAAGGGGTATAGTTGTATAATATTTTGGATTTCTTTGAAGAAGTGAATCAAGGGTACACCTTCCTGAGCATTAAGGCTCAAAGTGTAGGAGGATCTCATTGTTGATCCTTGTTAATTGGCCCTCTTCCTTGTAGACTTTGGAGTGGTGATAGAGTCAAAGTTATATTAAGGTTATCCATCAAAGTATAAATCTACAAGTTGAAGATCAAAGGGAACTCCCAAAAAAAGTGGTGACTCTACTGGTGACAACAACAATGAAGAATTATATGTGTTAGGATCTCTAGTTGTGGTTATATTGTTATATTCAAAATCTTTTGTTGACTAGATTGATTTACCTATTCGAGTCATGAACAAAAATGGCGACTCTACTGGGGAGAGTCTAGAGATAAAGGTTTTCAAAGTGTACTCTTATTTTCCTATTGTATTTAGTTAAAGGATTCCCCAGTTTGGTGGGTGGTGACTCAAAAGGTTAAGAACCAATGTCATAAGTTAAATATGGACAAAAGAAGGAATACTAGGTCCTTTGTCAGAAAAAATCTAGAGGTCACTCTGGAACAATTTCCTAGACAGGAGAAGAAGAGTTAGATCAGGAGGAATGGTGAGTCTACTAGTGCTCCCATAAGAGAACAAAGAAATACCAGAGGTAGAGCACCACATGCTTCCTCAAGTGAGGAAGGTTCACAAGACAGAGTTTCTAGATCAGATAGTCGTTGCTTTGAAGATAAATTTTATGATACCCCAGAGGCTATATTTCAAGACAAGGGTTCACTTCCTGCAGGTCAGGATGAACAAGCTAGAGAGATGGATTTTGAGATTGATTTAGATCTTGATGAGGATAATTTCAGAAGGGAGCCCATGAGACCAAGGAAAGTCCATTTCCCATATCAAAATCTCACTGATATGGATGTGTCATCAGGTTCTGATGACATTATGATAGACCCAGATGATTTAAGTGCACTAAGGTTGTAGTTGGTAGAGTAGGATGCCATACATAAGAGGTTACAAAAGGAGAGAGAAGTTGAAAAGGTGAATGATCTAATAGAAAGACAGTCTCTCCTTAGAAAGACTAATGAAATGAAGGAGAGAAACAAGATGCTTGCTTCTACTCCTAAGACTTTGCAACATGATGTCTTTGGTGATCTTGATGCTTTGAGGAGTGAGTAGGAGCACTTACTGCAAGAGCATGAATTTTATAAGGAGGGCCCTATGGTTAGATAGGTTCAAAGCTATGCTTCCCTCCCTAAAGATAAAGATGGGCATGAGATCACTAGGCCTACTATAGTTATTAATGAAAAAGGAAAGTAGAAGATGGTGGGTGTCCAAATAAACAAACCAATGACAATATTGGGGATCCCACCACCTAAATCAAATAGGGAGACAAAGATAGAAAGAAAAAGAAAAGAGGATGAAGCTCTAGCTCAAGAGTTGGAAAGAGCTGAAGTTGATGCTGCTATTGTAGAGAAAAGAAGATCCAATTCTTGAAGGCTTCATCAGCTAATATTCATGGCCCTTTTGCTATTGAGCTAGGTATGCCAGCTATGAACACTACTATTCCACTTAGCAATGCTACTACTAGTAATCTAATTCCTAATGTGCCTACCAAATCATTTGTTGATCCTAATAGATAGTCAAATGTGCAAGTGGGTGGGGATGTAGATAAAAATAATAATTCTAGTGGGAACACTAGTTTAGGATTTCAAAGAAGACCTATGCAATTGGAAAGCTATAGACAAATTAGTTTTGATGGGATACCAGGCTACCCAATTGCTTTTCCAAATGATATAAGAGATAAGGTACCTAAGTTTATAGGTAACAACACTATTAGTTGTGAGGAACATCTTAGGCTATTTGTTGATATGCTTAATGATAATGAGGTAGACCATGAGGATGTAGTCATGAAATTGTTTGTTCAATCTCTAATGGAGGATGCTAGAGAATGGTTTAAGAGACTTCTTGATAAATGTATTGATACTTGGGATTCTTTTGAGAGATGTTTTAAAGAGTAGTATGGTGATAGGCCTAACACTAGTTTCATGTTGAATGAATTCAATACCATAAGGAAAAATCAGAATGAATATGTAGCTGAATTCAACATGAGATTCTAGAAGGGTATGCATAAGTTGTTTCAAGTTATGCGGTTAGATGACAATGTTTGTCTAACTACATACTTCAATGCATTTGATGAAAAGATGAGTTATTTATTGAGGGAAAAGGAACCAAGAACTCTTAGAGATGCTTTTAGGATTGTTGTCAATATTGAGAACAATATGAAAATATCAGGGAAGTTGGGTGGAAAGAGAGATGACCCTAAGTTGTTTGGGGAACTAGGAGGCAAGAAGAAGATAAATTGGATAAGGTACTCAATGCATTGAAGGATTTGAAGGCACTTGCATATAGGAACATCAATGCTCCTACCAATGAAAGGCCTCAGTTCAACAACAATTTCAATAACCAGAGTAGATTGCAGAACTACCCCTACAACACCCAATGGAAGGATGGCAAGCCTGTTGTCCCTGTTGCAAGAGGAAACAATGATATAGGTGTCCCTGACCCTCAACAAAAAGCTTCAATAAATGTCATGGAGGACATACCTTGGTGTGTTGCATGCCAGTCCCCTCATTTTGTAGAGTATTGTGTGGTTGCACATTCTATGGCTGCAAATCAAGATTGTGGCAATGAGGAGATAGATCAAGAAGAAGATCAAGATGATGTTGGATGCAACATGGCTACTTCATATCTAGGATATGAAGATGATTCTGATTTTGATGAAGTAGTAGATGTAAATGTGAAGAGACATACTTAGGCCCTTTTTCATCAAGAGGTTTTTTCTGATAGTGAAGACATTGATGAGAAGACATGTAACATGAACTCTTCTTTTGAGCCAGTAAATTTAAGAAGACCTTCTAGAGAAGAGATGGATAGGATTACTGTAGAAATGATTGCCCAAGTGCAAACTAGAGGCATGGTGGCAAGGGATACAAATGGAAAAGCTGCAGGAATGTTTATAAAGAGTACCAACTCTGGAGAGCCTAATGAGAACAAATCAAAAGGTGATCACATGGTGAAATTCCAGAATGTAAAAGGTAAGAATTGTGAGCCTAAGGGAGTTGGAGTTGAAAGGTTTTCTAGTGAGATTGAGAAGCCAGTTCACACAATGGCTAAGAATGAAAAGATGAGGGTGGTCAATACACCTAATGTATCAGACAAACAAAGAGATACTAAGGCAGTGCAGATTGATATTCCTTCCTCTGTTCCTGTTGATATGTTATCTGTATTGTCCCAAATTACAATTAAGGTTCCATTGTTAGAATTGTTGAGGATCCCTGAACACAAAGATACAACTATTGCATGGGTAGATAATGTTCACAACAATGATGTTGCATGCAATGGATTTTAGCATAAAGCCTTGAAAGGAGTTGCTGCTCAGGGAATTGTATCTCAAATTCCTCCTATATATTTGGATAGTTCTATCATTTCTAGCCTTGAAAACATTCATCTATTCTTTTTAAGTGTCCTTGTGAATGGAATGAAATTAAGAAACTATGTGATTGATAGTGGTGCCTCTAATATTGTTATGCCTTTTAAGATTATGGAAAATTTGGGCCTTAAAGTTGATATAGTTCAAGGCAGATGTTGTGGAATGGATCGGAGGTAGGTACCATTCATTGGGACTATCGATACAATGCCATATAGGCTAGCAGCATATCTAGAGAAAGAGCTAACAATGAGTGTTTTGGTGATGGACATCCCTCCTCATTATGGGATGCTGCTATCTAGAAGGTGGAGTGCTTCCATGGGTGGAAGTTTACAGTGTGATCTATCCTATGCCACTTTCAAGATTGATGATTAGTTTTTCAAGATTGAGTGAGAACCAAGAGTATGCCACATGATTGAGAGAAGTATTGATAATGAAACTACATGTTTTGTGGATACTGATATTAATGCTTTTAGGGTAGAGATCCCTGTACTTGAGAAGGAACCTATTTTGTCACCTATCTCTATTGAGGTAAGTGTTAATTCTATGAAGGGTGATTTGTGGGTAATGTACTTTGATGGTGCAAATTGCAAGGGTGGAGCAGGAGCAGGTATTTTACTTGTTTCTCCCAGTGGAAACACCTACAAATTTTCTTTCACATTGAATTTCTTTTGTACGAACAATATACCAAAATATGAGGCATTTTTGTTAGGACTGAGGTTGGCACAAAAACATGGTGTTAAGTGTTTAAGTGTTGTTGGTGATTCTGAGTTGGTGGTGTCCCAAGTCAGGTCAGTATATGCTTCCAAGAACAAAAGGTTAAAACAATATAGGAATGCAGTTTGGTATTTGATTGAACATTTTGATGCCTTCAATATTGAGTGGAAGGATAGGAGTAACAATAAGATGGCTGACTTGTTAGCCAATATAGCAATCAATCCCACTGATATTACATTTACTAGTATCTCTAAGGTTGAAATTCAGGCTAGGCCTAGTGTACCAGACAATATTAAAAATTGGCAAGTTTTTGATAATGATAATGATATCTTGAATTTTATGAGTTGTGAGGATTAGTATCATGGTCAGGAATTTGATTGTTTAGCCTTGGTTGAGATAGTAGAAGGAAAGGAGGTTGTCTTTGGCAATGAAGTTATTTAGCTTAGAACTAACAAGGTGCCCAAGGGGCTTGTTGTTTTGGAGACTGTCTTTGATAACCAGGATAGAGTTCAAAAGAATATCAAAAGAGAAGATCATGCTAATCTAGAGGAGATAAATCTTGGAACACATGAGGCACCTAAGAAGGTATACATTGGTAGGGACATACATCTCACAATGTGATAAAATCTTTGATTGAATTATTGAGAAAATTTAGGCATGTTTTTGCATGGTCATATGACGACCTAAAGGTTTATAGAGAAGATTTGTTTCAACATATTATTCCATTGAAAGAAGATGCTAAACCTTTCCAGCAAAAATAAAGGCCTATAAATCCCACTTTGGCACCTAAGATGCAAGAAGAATTGATGAAGCTGAGAGATGTTAGAATTATCAAGCCTATTAGGTATTCTTTTTGGGTGTCAAATCTTGTCCCTGTTAGAAAGAAGAATGGTGACATCAGACTTTGTGTGGACTTCAAGAATTTGAACATTAGCTCATTAAAGGATAACTATTGTCTGCCCAATATGGAAGCTATGTTGCAAAGAGTGACCAGATAAAAATTGATGTCTATGATGGATGGTTTCTCTGGTTATAATTAGGTAATTGTCAAAGAATCAGAGCAATTCAAGACAACTTTCACAACACCTTGGGGGACATATGTTTATGTGAGAATGCCTTTTGGTCTCACAAATGCTGGTGCAACTTTTCAGAGGGAAATGGATGTTGCCTTTTTAGATTTTATAGATGATTTCCTTGTTGTTTATCAGGATGACTTAACTACCTATTCCAAGAAGAGGACCATTGTACTCATTTAGAGAAGATATTTGTGAGGGCTTTGGAATATGGCATTTCATTAAACCCAAGGAAATGTGCATTTTGTGTCACTGAGGGTAAGTTGCTTGGTCACTTAGTTGGGAAGCAAGGAGTGAGAATTGACCCTGAAAGGGTAGCAGCTATTGATAAAATTCAGAGACCAAAGAATGTTAAAGGGATTCAGTCCTTCTTTGGTTAGGTCAATATCTTAAGAAGGTTAGTGAAAAATTTTGCAGAGGTTACTAGACCTATTTCTAAGATGTTGAAGAGGGGATTTTCAATCAATTAGGAGGGAGAGCCTATGAGGCTTTCAAAAATATCAAGCAGGCTATCAAAGATGCACTAGTGCTTAAGGCACCTAATTATAGTATCCTAATGCATATCTTTTCCTTTGCATCTTTTCATACTATTGTTGTAGTTTTGTTACAAAAGAATAAGGATGGTTTTGAGCAGCGTATTGTATTCTTCAGTAAATATTTGTAGGTTGCTAAATTGAAATATGACATAAATGAGAAACAAGCATATGCACTTGTGAAGGCAGTCAAGGCTTTTAGGTGTTACTTGATGGGGGTAGTTGTGATTGCTTTTGTGCCAAGTGTGGCTGTGAAGGATATTTTCTCATAGTAAGAGATGTCTAGGGCAAGATGCAAATGGGTCAATAGGATCCAAGAATTCAACATTGATATCCAAATTACTAAATTGGTTAGAGGACAAGGATTGGCAAAACTGATGGCTCAATCCAATCTTGATGCAAATCAGATAAATCATTTTGAAATTGATTATACATGTGATATGGATGATTGTGTTTGGTATCAAGATATTATCTATTACTTGAGAAATATGAGATGTCCAGCAAGAATGAATGATAATCAGAGGAGGACATTGAAATTATAGGCCATCAGGTATGTAATTATGAAATGTAAATTGTATAGAAAGAATTTAGATTGCATATTTTTGAAATGTGTTGATGAGGATCAGGCTAACAAGTTGTTGAAAGAAATGCATGAGGGAGTTTGTGGTGGACATTATATGGGTAAAACTACTGCTTATAAAATCTTGAGAGTAGGATTCTGGTGGCCCACAGTCTTCAAGGATGCAGAATAGTTGGTAAGGAGGTGTGATGCTTGTCAAAGGTTCTCTGGTTAGCTTAAATTTTTAGGTAACATTCCATTAAAACTAGTAGAGGTACAAGCTCCTTTCCAACAATGGGGAATTGATTTCATAGGGGAGATACCAAACAAGTCCAGTGGGGGACATTCCTGGATACTAGTTGCTACTGATTACTTTACTAAGCGGGTAGAGGCTATCCCTACGAGAAATGCAACTAGTAAGGTTGTAATTGATTTTTTGTTGAACAATATTTCTACAAGGTTTGGTTTCCCTAAGAGGATAGTTAGTGACAACGCAATGTGCTTCAGGTCTACTGAATACAAGGAATTCTACAAGGGTCTAGGAATTTAGAGGTCAAATTCCTCACCTTATCATTCACAAGGAAATGGTCAGGCAGAATCTACTAATAAGAGTTTGATAAAGATCCTTAGGAGGATTCTTGAAAAGAATAAGAAGGCATGGAATTCAAAACTACCATTAGCTCTATGGGCTGATAGGGTAACTGTGAAGAGGGCAATTGATTGTGCACCATTTGACCTAGTATATGGAATACATGCAAGAATGACTCAAAATAACTTATTGGAAATGTATAAGTTTGTTCAATTATATGATGATGACATAGATGATGAGATGCAGTTGAGAATTGAGGACCTCATTAGGTTGGATGAGACTAGAAGAGAGTCGGTTGCAAGAAATGCCAAATTGCAGTTACATGTTAAGAATTTGTATGACAAGAAGATTGTTGATAGAAAGTTTGAGCCTTGTGATTTGGTGTTAATTTAGAATGCCAAACTGGAGGACAAAGGAAAACATGGAAAATTTGACCCAATCTGGCTAGGGCCATATCTAATTCATGAGAAATGGGGCCAAGATTCATACATTGTGAAAGAGTTAAATGGTGATATTCAGGAATTGTCAGTTCATGGACAATTCTTGAAGAAATACTTCGATTGAAGGTATTTTTTTTTCCATGAATAGTAGTTAGGTTTCTGCATTCTATAAATTTTGTAAAGTTGCTTGCCCCTATCCTATTTTGTCTTGGTCTGTAGGGTTTTGGTCCTATTGCTCTTTGTTGTCAGTTTTTCCAGTGGGATGGTCTAGTTTAACCAGTGATTCTAAGTCCTTGCTATGCCTGTAGGAGGCATACATCCCCAGACAGAGCCATTGTTAGCACTCTAAAAAATTTTCATGGCTTTACCAATTTTTCTCTAGTCTCTGCAATGTTTTTCATACCTCTGGCTCAAGCCCTAGTTCAAAAATTTAAAAAATTAGTCATTGTATGAGAAACCTTTTGTTTTACCCTGGCCTTGTTCTATTTTAACATTACTTTTTTAGGTCACTTAAGTTCCTTAAGGTCGTGCTTAATATTTCCCTAAGTCTAGCACCCAACGGTCTTTAATATTTATTAATTCCTAATGATTTAATTATTCATAAGTCCCTGCGCTAAATTTTTCTATAGTTTTGGCCTTAATATTTTCCTAGGCCTAGCTCCCTGACACCATCTTAATCCTACGGTTGTCCTAAGTTCGCAAGGGTTTTGTTAGAGGCTTGCGATCTTACAATGATCGTTGATTATCTTTCATGATGTAACACTTCAAGCAAGTGGGTCCACATGCCAGGTATGCTGATTTGTCATTCTCTAATTGGTCCATGTTGTGTGAACTGGATGTGTTGTCAGGTGGGCCCAGTATCTCAATCAGAAGATTCAAGATTAATGGCGGGTGCATGATCTCATGGAATCTTCCAAGCCTTTGAGATCATGTGCCATCTATTCAATCTTCCAGGTGGTATAATGTTTTCAGTGGGGCCATTTGCAAGGTGGTGCAAAGTTGTTCAAATATTACTAGTCGATGCAAGGAATCAGCAAGGTGCGATCATTGTTAGAAGGGTTAGTGACAAGGATGGAATCAACGGTTGGCGTATGATCTCATGGGTGGTGTCAAATCCATGAGATCTTGCACCCACTGTCTGATTTGAAGGCTTATAAAGAGTGGGTCCTATGTCAATGGTGACTGACTAGTGATAGCCAATGATATAGTGACAAGTGGCAAAAAGTGGGCCTAGGTGGGGGTCTAAGATGTAGCAGTCCGAATAAATAAGGTTAGCAGCACCGACAAAATTTGATAGGATTCACGTAATCAATAAATGAATTGGTGGAGGTAAAAAGTGTTCTGCGAACTAGTGAAAACCTTTGTCGCCAGTTCACCAAATGTGACCAAGGTAAGTTTGTTTTCCTTTGTTTGCTAGTTCACAGGGTTAAGCGGTGAGTTAGTTTTTCTTTCCGTGGATAAAGAAATGCTTTGTCATGTGTTTGCTAGAGGTAAACCCGATGGTAGCAGTTGAGTTAAGACATAAAGACTGTGAAAAGGAAGGATCTGACAGTCAGGACTTAAAGTTGACCTAGTTTTAAATGTCAACAACCGAGTTGCTGCTTGCGCTTGGAAATGACCATTTTAAATTTAAATTCAAATTTGCAGAGGGTTCCAAGGACAGAAAGGACCAAAATTGCATACAAAAGTTACTGGAGCTGGTAAGAGATGATTTGTTTGCTGCTGCAGTGTGGTCCAGGGTGTGATGATCAATTGCAGAGATCTGTACCATGCAAGGAATGAGAAGAATTGTCATGCCCCGCAAGGGAACCAGGGAAGAGAACACAGATTCTCTTTGTAAAAGAAAAACCTAAGTAATGATTTATGAAAAATTTTGAACTTTTAAGAGAATTATGTGAACCAAACTTAAACTTGGTTTCCTCCCAAGGTTCCCTTCTATTTAATGCATGATTCATTTAAGTCCATTTAGTAAACTAACAACAAGATATACTTCTCAAAGAAAATTACATCATATCACTATAAGATTCTTTATTAAGAACTACAAAGTACTTTCATTTCAATTTTCCATTTAAAATCATCTACATTCCTAAGTACCCTTTATGAACAATATAAATTTTAAATCAAATAGAATCATCTAAACCATTTGATACATTGCAAGTAATATATTTTTTTTCATTAGCCTTTTTTTTTCACTTAAATAAGAAACATACTACTATACTTGAAATGTTACCAAATCCTTTTTCTTTTCCAACATACATCTGATACATAAGGTTCACATCCCCCTTTTCCCTTTTTCCTAAGTCTACCCATTCCAAATACATCATTTTGAAATACATTACTCATTACATTACATTCAACTCTTGATGGGAGGTAACAATAATTTTACATCATGAAATATAATTACAAAGCCTTCGTTCTTCAAATTGGTACATAAGCAAGCATTGATCTTCAAACACTGCATCCGCAATAGATACCTCGATAAAAATATTTACCACCCAACAATGTGGATACCTAAAAGGCCCACTCCCCCGTGCTAGGAGATAAACACCAAGGTCCACAAAGAAGGAATAGCTAGGCCAAACCTAGGGTTGGGTAACCTTTCCCAATAGAAAATAAAAGATGATCAAAGTATGAATCTTTCCCCAAAAGGCTCTAAGGCTTGGTAGAAACTCTAAGAAACAACCTAAGTGAGTGTCATCACATAGCCCTCACTCCTTGGGTTGTCCTGGTACTAGCCACTTTGGGCCTCGGCCCCCAAGTAGGCACATGCGGGATCGAATGCCTTTCATACTGACAAGAGCTATTCGATCATACCTACACATAGGTACCTTCTCCCACTCCCATCCATAGCCTTTACTAGCACTAATTGCATGGGTGAGGCACATTTAATCTTTTTAATGTTTCAACCCATTCCCATAAGTTTAATTAAGTTTTCACTTGTTAAATAACTCTTCAGTCGATTATCCTAGTTCTAGCCACTTAGGGCCCCGACCCTACACTGAGAGCCACTCACTAGGTGTCGTTAGGTTTTCTACCCTTAACCCACATTTCACAATCACATCATAAACATAGTAGAAACATATCATAAACACATTTGTAAGATTTCATCAAAGAGTAGAAAATAATAAGATAGTTTATGAACGTTTAGGGAAATTAGGAACGTTTAAGGATGTTTAGAATGTCCTGATCCTTTAGAAAACCCTAAACCCTAAACTGCTTCCTAAACACATCCTAACCCTATTAAGGTATCTAAATGCATTGGATATAACCTCCGCCAAACATATTTAAGGTTTTCACAAATTTCCATATGCCAAAAGATAATGTTCCATAAATTTCCATCTAAGTTTGAAATTTGACTAAGTCTAATTTTATTAAAATCTAAAATCTAGAAGTTGCAGCTTAACTCCTAGAAATCTAAAACCTATTCCAATGAATTTGAAAGGTACCTAATCCCTTTATACAAGTATAACTTAAAAGTATCGTAAACTTATACTTAAATGTTATACTTGTATAAAGCGATTATTATTAAAATCCATGTTTAACATTTATTAAAAACTTAATAAACAAACATAATTTTCATTTACACATCACAAATTTATAAACTAAACTATACTATGAGATTCCTATTAAGTAATAACTAAATTTAATAGAAATTTCAATACTCTAAATTTAATATTCACTAAAATCTAAAAGCATTTAAAAACAAACTACCACAAAATAAAAATAAATTTAAAGTCATTTTTGGGGGGGGGGCCCCATGGGCCCCGCACCCCATTGACTCGCATCCTGTGCATTTCCCCAACTTGTGGACCGTAGCAGGGTACTGCTACCACAGTACCTGGTGCTATAGCAGTGCCTGCCACTGCTACGGTTGGGAACCATGAGGGGAGTGGGGAAGGTGGTGGCCCCCCACTTCCCAAACCCTTTCATTGTTTTTTTCTTGGTTTTATATTAATTTATTTTTTTTACATATCATTTATTTTTTTAAACATAACTTTATTTAAGCATCTATAGTTATTTATGCATAACTTTAGAACTATATAGTTTTGTTTTTATTTTTATATATATTTTTTTAAAAGAAGAGAACTCAAATAACTTTATTGAAGCGCACATAATTTTGACAAATAATAGATATATATTATTTATTTTGAGAGCAAATAAAATATAGAATACTACCCATATTTCTTACTGATAAACTATATACAAATAATCTATTCCCGAATTCATCCTATGCTTAAATAAGTGGCTGTCATTGTTCATTAGTATAGCAATTTATATATATTTGTATAAACAACTACTATGATATAGAAATTAATGACATAATACAATAATGTATTTACACTAGACATAATACAATATCATATAAATGGCTCACAGAATAATGTATAAATATTTTGCACATATGGATACAAATAAACATATACAACCGCATTCAAACATAACAAACATTCTTAATATAAAAGAGAATAATCTCTCAGTATGGATTCCAACCTGGAGTCCTGTGGATACCTATTGATGAAGGAAGATCAAATCCTCTCCAATGTTTCCAGCTATCCTTTGAATCCCTTTGCTTGCAATCTTCCAGCCTCTACCTGTAATAATCCAAATGCCAAACTCACAAAATAAGGGACTTCTCTCCTTAAAAATATCAATTTTTCTACAATAATAATACTAATCCTCTTCTTGAAATCAATTCTTCTCCCCAACTCCCATACATAGGAAAGCCTTTCCTGTAAATAGAATGGAGGGGGTGGTTGCACAAGTAATCCAACTGATGCAACCATCTCAACTATCCATTCATTAATAGTTAATGGGATGGTTAGAAAAAATCATTCCCGTAAAGGTGAATACATTTTAAATAAGACTATAATCTATGTTCCCTAAATTTAAGGGTGTTAAAATAAATAACATAATCTCAAAATTAATTTACTAACTTATTTAACTATGGTAATAGAATTTACCAATCCTATTTACCACTTATAAAAATAACATAAGAATAGTTTCCTTCACACAACTAATTAATTTATTATATAATAATATATTAATATATGTATTCATAGGCATATGTGTGCACCCATATGCTTATGGTACATATACCATAAATAAGACACATTATTATTAATATTAAATATTAAAATAACATTATTATAAAATATATTATTTCTCCATACACTAATCCACATTCTAAAATATATATTAGGTAGCTACTAACATAAGTTAGATTTTTCCACTATTTATTTAAAATATTTTATTATTACTATTGTCATAGTGACATTGTTATTATTAGTATTATAAAATAATACCATAAAATTATTCATTATTACAGGTATTAAAATCACATGATTTAAATCACATACCAACTCATTCCTAATGAGATATGCTAGTATAATAGTAGCTACTACTAAAGATAAATTGCTAAATCATACCTTCAATGAACAATGATTCACATCAATATACCATGAAGACAAGAACTAGCTACAAGATCCACAAATCCAACAACTACGAGATCACACAATACATCCACACAAGGGACTGAATCAACACTTCCCACCTAAGGATAAAAGGATCAAAGGTGAAGTTTCTTCCTGTGGAACCTAGTGATATCTCCGTAACAACAAAAATGATCAAGGATTTTGAGGGATCGCTCAGACCTATGGAGCCAGGTGGAGACAATACCCGGTACCTACAATCCTGCATCACCAAGAAGAGATGCATATATATACATATGGATATACAAATTAGATATATACAAGCAGATGACCAGGATCGATACATCATGTGGACCTCAGCTAAGTGAGTAACTATGACTTCATCCTGAGTCATGAAAACACATCAGACACATATCCATGAAACATAAAACATCATGATAATGGTTAGATTCAATCCTTGGGTTAGATCCATAAAACATATAAAAATAGATGGCTTTCTAATCTCATAAACATATAAATGATAACCATAAATGAGCATATCCATCATATCATCATTCACAAAACATAAATGTAAATGTATAGTCCTAACCATCATAATAAAAATTTCCAAATCAGAAAAGTCTAAGTATCACCATAGGAGAGGTATTACATCCTCCCCCCTAGAGTTAGGCTTACTCCTGGAAGCCTACAAATAAATATGGATAGGCATCTCTAAGCCTAGGAGCATCTTCCCATGTGGTGGAAGAATCATCATTGGGGTCCCATTAGACCCTTTCCTACTCTATGGTTCAACCCCTGAGGGTCAGTGTCCACTGCTCCAAAATGCGTACTGGCTCTAAAGCCAGCTGCCCATCCGCTACCTGTAATGCATTCCAATCCAACACATGAGTCACATTAGGAATATACTTCCTAAGAACTGAAATGTGAAATACATCATGAATATGAGCAAGGCTAGGCGGCAAGGCAAGCTGATAAGCTACTAGTCCTATCCTCTCTAGGACCTCAAAAGGGCCAACAAATCAAGGTGCCAACTTGGAGCCTTTTCCATAACGGATTGGACTCTTTCATGGATGCACCCTCAAAAAGACTCTATCACCAAGAGAGAAGTGTACATCAGTCCTATGAGCATCGACATACTTCTTCTGTCTGTCCTGAGCTGTCAAAATATCCTCTCTGATACACTTAACCTATTGTTCCATATCCTATAACATCTCAGGTCCTAGGAGTACCCTATCCTCCAATTGGTCCCAACTTAAGGGAGTACGGCATGGACGACCATACAAAGCCTGAAAAGG
This sequence comes from Chamaecyparis obtusa, assembly GCA_027943335.1. Taxonomy (NCBI): domain Eukaryota; kingdom Viridiplantae; phylum Streptophyta; class Pinopsida; order Cupressales; family Cupressaceae; genus Chamaecyparis; species Chamaecyparis obtusa. The sequence goes on along the minus strand of BSBK01003067.1, from coordinate 48,240 downwards.
GGACATACCTATGGAACTGTGATAACCATTATTATAAGAAAACTCCACCAAATATAGATACTCTTCCCAGTGGGTTTGTCTATCCATAACATACATCCTGAGCATATCCTCAAGAACCTGGTTGACTCGCTCTGTCTGTCCATCTGTCTCAGGATGATAGGCTGAACTAAAGTTGAGCTGAGTCCCTAAAGTATGCTGAAGTGAAGTCCAAAGAGCCAATGTGAATACTAGATCCTGATCAGATATGATTCTCTTGGGAATACCATGGAGTCTCACAATGTCCTTCATGAATACTCTAGCTATAGAAGCTGCTGAGTAGGAGGACTGCATGGGAGAAAAATGAGCTACCTTGGTGAGTCTATCGACTGTTACCATGATAGCATCATGTCTCCTGGGAGTTACTGGAAGTCCCATAATAAAATCCATGGAAATAATGTCCCATTTCCATTCTGGCACTAGGTGAGGTTGCAAAAGGCCAGTGGGATGTTGATGCTCTGCTTTCACTCTCTGACATTCCAAACATCTAGCCACATAGTCGGCAATATCCCTCTTTATTCTTGACCAATAGTATAACTGGCATAGGTCAACATACATTTTCTTCACCCTGGGATGTGTCGAATAGGGAGCCTTGTGGCTTTCTAAGAGGATAAGCGCATGAAGATCTCCTTCCATGGGAACATAGATTCTATTTTGCTATCGCAAAAACCCAAGGGTGTGTAAGGAATATCCTAAGAAGCGACCTTCCAAAGGTCTTCCTAATTCTATTTCTGTCTTAACCTCCTGAAACCAAGAGTTAGAAGTGAGAGCCTCCCTGATTCTTTTCTCCAAATCTGTGCTAAGGGATACTACTAATAAAACATGTCTGCGCCTGCTTAAAGTATCTGCCACCACATTCATCTTCCCTTGGATGTACTTAACCTCAAAATCATATTCACATAGGAATTCCATCCACCTGCATTGTCTAGCATTTAGGTTGGGTTGAGAGAAGATGTACTGAAGGCTCCGATGATCTATTTGGAGTTCAAACTTGTGACCCAACAGAAAGTGTCTCCACTTTACTAAGGCGTGAACTACTACTGCAAGTTCTAGGTCATGGGTGGGGTAGTTGAGCTCATGATCTTTAAGCTTCCTTGACTCATAAGCCACAACTTGTCCTTCTTGTATAAGAACTACCCCAATCCCTTCTAGTGAAGCATCTATGCAAACTATGAAGTTTCCTGATGGTTCAAGAACCACCAAGATTGGTGCACTGGTTAATCTTTCCTTCAAACATTGGAAAGTGACCTCACATTTTTCTGACCAAACAAACTTCTTACCTTTCCTTTGCAAGGAAGTAATGGGATGTGCTATTCAAGAGAAATCTCTAACAAACCTTCTATAATACCCAGCTAGTCCCATAAAGCTGCGAACTTCAGGGACATTAGTTAGAGTTGGCCACTCCACTATGGTTTGAATTTTGGCTGGATCAACAGTGATGCCATTCCTTGATATGACATGTTCCAGATACTTAACTTCTGTCTGAAAGAACTCACACTTTTTTGCATTGGCATAAAGTTGATTTTCCCTAAGGCACTGCAATACTTGGCGAAGATGAACCTCATGTTCTTCAAGATTTTTAGAGAACACTAAGATATCATCTAAGAATACTATCACAAATTTATCCAAGTAGGTTCTAAAAAATCCATTCATTAGGCTCATGAATACAAAAGGAGCATTCATCAACCCAAATGGTACCACAGTGAACTCATAGTGACCATACCTGGTATGAAAAGTTGTTTGATGAATATCAGCCTCCTGAATTCTAAGTTGATGGCATCCTGACTTGAGGTCAATCATTGAAAATATTTTTGCCCCTTTCATTTGATCAAATAGATCATCAATGCGGGGTAAGGGATACCGATTCTTGATTGTGACTTTATTAAGTTGATGATAGTCTATGCACAATCGAAGAGAGACATCTTTCTTCTTCACAAATATTACTGGTGCACCCCATGGTGATACACTAGGTCTGATAAATCCTTTTTCCAAGAGGCCTTCCAACTGAAGCTTGAGTTCTTCAAGTTCTTGTGTGGTCATATGGTATGGAGCTTTGGAGCTTGGTTCTATTCCTGGAACCAACTCAATTCAGAAGTCTATGTCCCTTTTGGGAGGCATTCCTAGAATTTCTTTGGGAAAAACATCCAAGCACTCTTGTAATAGGGGATGATCTAGTGATACCTCCCCACTTTCTCCTTGGTCCAAGTCCTCTACTGATACTGCAAATAATTGGCATCCTTTGTGCATGCACCTCTTGAGCTACATCATGGAAATCATGCGGAGAGAGATGGGTCATTACACCCCAAAAATCTTCTTAGGTTCTCCTAAGTCATCTAAACACTGAATGCTTTTGTTTCTACAATCCAAAGTGGCTTTGTGAGCACCCAACTAGTCCATACCCAAAACTACTCCATACGAACCTAGAGGAATTACTCAGAGATCTACTAAGGTGGAAAAAGGTCCAAGTTCTAACTTGCAACTATGGACACAAGAGTCAGAGGTTATTCTTTTCCCGGAGGCTAGCTGAACCTGCCACCTATCTTCCTACCTTACTACCTTCAGCCCACATTGCTCTACTAAAGAAGGTGAAATGAAAGAATCTGTTGCTCCTGAATCAAATAGTATGGTGGTAGAGATACCCCTTAAAAAACCTAGGGTTTCGATGACTATTCCCTAATGATTGGCTTGTCCATGGTCTAAGGTGGAAAATACTCGGTGAGTTCTGCCTGTATTACCTACTGTTGGTTTTGAAGAGGCCTACCTATAGCTAGCTGCTGGAGTAGATTTCTGAGGGCAATTAACTACAATGTGCCCATGTTGGCCACAAGAGTAACATCCATTGTTCTTGACAAAATTCCTTCCTGTAGAAGGTGCGCTAGACTATTGAAAGCTACCTCGACTAGAATTCTAAGGCATACTTTGAGTTGGCTGAGGGTTTAGGTATCGCTTTGCACGCTACCAGTTGTGAGGATTGTTGGATTGAGAACCCCCACTTTTATTATTTTTTCCATTGTAATTGTTGTTGTTGCTGTTGTTGAAAAACTTCCTTTTCTGGTGGTTCTGACTTCCTTTAGGAGGATATCTTTTAGGTCCAGGTGCACCTTGAGATTGATTTCCTTTGAAACCTAACCCAGATTGGAAGGCATTACTCCCTTGGCCACCTGTCCAACCTCCTAACCCCAAGGCTATATTTTGTTCCTCAAGGCAAGCTTTGATGACTGCATCATTAACTATCTGAGGTTCAAACATTTGTACACTACCAGCCAGGTGACCGTTGAGTCCTCTAAGAAAGTGTTGAGTCAACATGGGTTCATCATCCTTATATCCTGAGTATGGCTTGAGTTCCAAGAACTTCCTCTCATAGTCATCAACTAACATAGTTAGCTACCTTAGGTTGTGAAACTCTTTGGCTCTTTCCTATCTCCAGTGGTCAAATAGAAATTTGGCTCGAAAGAGTTCTAGGAATAGTTCCCATGAAAGTGTGGTAATGTCTATGTGAAGTTTCTCTCTCTCTATTTCCCACCAAGTGGATGCAAAGTCTCTAAGGTGAATGACTGCAAACTGAGCCTTAGAATTGCTGCTATAAGGATGCATGGAGAAAAGCCTTTCTAGTTCTAGCAACCAAGTCTGTGCGGTAGATCCACCTTGAGTTCCCTTAAATGGGTTAGTCTTAGTCCTAAGGAGGTCTCGCATGTGAGAAGCACACAATGCATCTTCTTCCATTGCCTGATCTCTCCTCCTAAGACTCCTTTCCCTTTCCTCATGGTGAGTGTTAGACTCCCCACGATGCCCTCTATCTTGCCCTACATCTAACCTCTAAAGTATCTGTTGTAGGAGCTCTTGTAATTGCACCCCCTTAGAACCTCTAGATTGGTTATTAGATTGATCCCCTCTTCCCTCATATTGTTCTTCATCTTGGGAACTTTCATGTTGATATCTAGGAGGTGTGTTTTGGGCACCTCCCCTTCTACCACGGGTTACAGGAGGCATCCTGGACAAGTAAGGAGAAGGATAAGTTTAAGGGTCCTAGTTTGATTTTAGTTTTAAGTTTTCCTAAGATAAATAACAAGTTTAAGGAGCATGGGCCAAATTCCCTGGGCCCCAATGTAGCAACTTAGTGCTCTGATACCAAAGATGTCATGCCCCGCAAGCGAACCGGGGAAGAGAACATAGATTCTCTTTGTAAAAGAAAACCTAAGTAATGATTTATGAAAAATTTTGAACTTTTAAAAGAATTATGTGAACCAAACTTCAACTTAGTTTCCTCCCAAGGTTCCCTTCTATTTAATGCATGATTCATTTAAGTCCATTTAGTAAACTAACAACAAGATATACTTCTCAAAGCAAATTACATCATATCACTATAAGATTCTTTATTAAGAACTACAAAGTACTTTCATTTCAATTTTCCATTTAAAATCATCTACATTCCTAAGTACCCTTTATGAACAATATAAATTTTAAATCAAATAAAATCATCTAAACCATTTGATACATTGCAAGTAATACATTTGTTTTTCATTCGCCTTTTTTTTTCACTTAAATAAGAAACATACTACTATACTTGAAATGTTACCAAATCATTTTTCTTTTCCAACATACATCTGATACATAAGGTTCACATCCCCCTTTTCCCTTTTTCCTAAGTCTACCCATTCCAAATACATCATTTTGAAATACATTACTGATTACATTACATTCAACTCCTGATGGGAGGTAACAATAATTTTACATCATGAAATATAATTACAAAGCCTTCATTCTTCAAATTGGTACATAAGCAAGCATGGATCTTCAAACACTGCATCCACAACAGATACCTCAATAAAAATATTTACCACCCAACCACGTGCATACCTAAAAGGGCCACTCCCGCATGCTAGGAGATAAACACCAAGGTCCACAAAGAAGGAATAGCTAGGCCAAACCTAGGGTTGGGTAACCTTTCCCAATAGAAAATAAAAGATGATCAAAGTATGAATCTTTCCCCAAAAGGCTCTAAGGCTTGGTAGAAACTCTAAGCAACAACCTAAGTGAGTGTCATTGCATAGCCCTCACTCCTTGGGTTGTCTTGGTACTAGCCACTCCAGGCCCTGGCCCCCAAGTAGGCACATGCGAGATTGAATGCCTTTTGTACTGACAAGTGCTATCCGATCGTACCTATGCATAGGTACCTTCTCCCACTCCCATCCATAGCCTTTACTAGTGCTAATCGCATGGGCGAGGCACATTTAATATTTTTAATGTTTTAACCCATTCCCATAAGTTTAATTAAGTTTTCACTTGTTAAATAACTCTTCAGTCGGTTATCCTGGTTCTAGCCACTTAGGGCCCCAGCCCCGCACTGAGAGCCACTCACTAGGTGTCATTAGGTTTTCTACCCTTAACCCACATTTCACAATCACATCATAAACATAGTAGAAACATATAATAAACACATTTGTAAGATTGCATCAAAGAGTAGAAAATAATAAGATAGTTTATGAACGTTTAGGGAAATTAGGAATGTTAAAGGATGTTTAGAATGTCTTGATCCTTTAGACAACCCTAAACCCTAAACTGCTTCCTAAACACATCCTAACCCTATTAAGGTATCTAAATGCATTGGATATAACCTTCGCCAAACATATTTAATGTTTTCAAAAATTTCCATATGCCAGAAGATAATGTTCCATAAATTTCCATCTAAGTTTGAAATTTGACTAAGTCTAATTTTATTAAAACCTAAAATTTAGAAGTTGCAGCTTACCTCCTAGAAATCTAAAACCTATTCCAATGAATTTGAAAGGTACCTAATCCCTTTATAAAAGTATAACTTAAAAGTATCGTAAACTTATACTTAAATGTTATACTTGTATAAAGCGATTATTATTAAAATCCATGTTTAACATTTATTAAAAACTTAATAAACAAACATAATTTTTATTTACACATCACAAATTTATAAACTAAACTATACTATGAGATTCCTATTAAGTAATAACTAAATTTAATAGAAATTTCAATACTCTAAATTTAATATTCACTAAAATCTAAAAGCATTTAAAAAAAAACTACCACAAAATAAAAATAAATTTAAAGTCATTTTTGTGGGGGACCCCTGTGGGCCCCGCACCACACTGACTCGCATCCTGCGCATTTCCCTAGCTTGTGGGCCGTAGCAGGGTACTGCTACCGCAGTGCCTACTACCATAGCAGTCAGGTACTGTCGTAGTAGTGCCTGCCACTGCTACGGTTGGGAACCGTGAGGGGAGTGGGGAAGGTGGTGGCCCCCCACTTCCCAAACACTTTCATTGTTTTTTTTTTGGTTTTATATTAATTTTTTTTTTTACATATCATTTATTTTTTTAAAACATAACTTTATTTAAGCATCTATAGTTATTTATGCATAACTTTATAACTATATAGTTTTGTTTTTATTTATATATATATATATTTTTAAAAGAAGAGAACTCAAATAACTTTATTGAAGTGCACATAATTTTGATAGATAATAGATATATATTATTTATTTTGACAGCAAATAAAATATAGAATACTACCCATATTTCTTACTGATAAACTATATACAAATGATCTATTCCTGAATTCATCCTATGCTTAAATAAGCAGCTGTCATTGTTCATTATTATAGCAATTTATATATATTTGTATAAACAGCTACTATGATATAGAAATTAATGACATAATACAATAATGTATTTACACCGGACATAATACAATATCATATAAATGGCTCACAGAATAATGTATAAATATTTTGCACATATGGATACAAATAAACATATACAGCCGCATTCAAACATAACAAACATTCTTAATATAAAAGAGAATAATCTCTCAGTATGGAGTCCAACCTGGAGTCTTGTGGAGACCAGTTGATGAAGGAAGATCAAATCCTCTCCAACGTTTCCAGCTCTCCTTTGAATCCCTTTTCTTGCAATCTTCCAGCCTCTACCCGTAACAATCCAAATGCCAAACTCACAGAATAAGGTACTTCTCTCCTTAAAAATATCAATTTTTCTACAATAATAATAGTAATCCTCTTCTCGAACTCAATTCTTCTCCCCAACTCCCATACACAGGAAAGCCTTTCCTGTAAATAGAATGGAGGAGGTGGTTGCACAGGTAATCCAACTGATGCAACCATCTCAACTATACATTCGTTAATAGTTAATGGGATGGTTAGCAAAAATCTTTCCCGTAAAGGTGAATACATTTTAAATAAGACTATAATCTATGTTCCCTAAATTTAAGGGTGTTAAAATAAATAATATAATCTCAAAATTAATTTACTAACTTATTTAACTATGGTAATAGAATTTACCAATCCTATTTACCACTTATAAAAATAACATACGAATAGTTTCCTTCACACAACTAATTAATTTATTATATAATAATATATTAATATATGTATTCATAGGCATATGTGTGCACACATATGCTTATGGTACATATACCATAAATAAGACACATTATTATTAACATTAAATATTAAAATAACATTATTATAAAATATATTATTTATCCATACACTAATCCACATTCTAAAATATATATTAGGTAGCTACTAACATAAGTTAGATTTTTCCACTATTTATTTAAAATATTTTATTATTACTATTGTCATAGTCACTTTGTTATTATGAGTATTATAAAATAATACCATAAAATTATTCAATATTATAGGTATTAAAATCACATGATTTAAATCACATACCGACTCATTCCTACGAGATATGCTAGTATAATAGTAGCTACTACTAAAGATAAATTGCTAAGTCATACCTTCAATGAACAATGATTCACATCAATATACCATGAAGACAAGAACTAGCTACAAGATCCACAAATCCAACAACTACGAGATCACACAATACATCCATACAAGGGACTAAATCAACACTTCCCACCTAAGGATAAAAGGATCAAAGGTGAAATTTCTTCTTGTGGAGCCTGGTGATATCTCTGTAACAACAACAACAATCAAGGATTTTGAGGGATCGCTCAGACCTATGGAGCCAGGTGGAGACAATACCCGGTACCTGCAATCCTGCATCACTAAGAAGAGATGCATATATATACATATGGATATACAAATCAAATATATACAAGTAGATGACTGGGATCGATACATTGTGTGGACCTCAGCTAAGTGAGTAACTATGACTTCATCCTTAGTCATGAAAACACATCAGACACATATCCATGAAACGTAAAACATCATGATAATGGTTAGATTCAATCCTTGGGTTAGATCCATAAAACATATAAAAATAGATGGCTTTCTAATCTCGTAAACATATAAATGATAACCATAAATGAGCATATCCATCATATCATCATTCACAAAAATAAATGTAAATGTATAGTCCTGACCATCATAATAAAAATGTCCAAATCAACAAAGTCTAAGTATCACCATAGAAGAGGTATTACAAGAATGGCTTGAGGTGTGTTGCAGGTGGTTGATCTGATTGGTTAGCATGGTGGATTCCTGATCTTCGGTGCAGTTCCCATACATTTATCATAATTGGAGATCAATTTTATATCTGTTCTTCACCAGGCTACTTGGTTTTCCCCAAAGTGTAGTAAATTTTGTTGTAATTCTAGTTGGTTTGGTGGGTGAAACCCTAACCCTAGTCATTTGTAGCTTGTTGCAACCTATTTTGGGTTTCCAAAATGACTAGGGGGTATATATTGTAGCTTTTTTGACTTAGTGAGGGTTCCAAAACTTTCTTTTTGGTCCCTGGTTTTTTATGATGTTATACTAAATAGGGAGAGCTTGGATTTAGGGTTTTTTGTTTCTCTTTTCATATTGTTGTTTGAATAATGTATTAATTATGCAAGTTTTGATGAGAACATAGTTGAATTCCAATCTCATAGTGGTGTCTGTCTTCTTGTTTTGTTATTGAGCTCATATATGTTAATGTCACAAAATGAGTTAGTATATGGTAAACAAAGAGTATTGTGAAATTGTCTTTGAGTTCTTAACAAAGTTAGGATTAAAGCCTTTGAGGTAATTTCAGTGAGTTCATGGCTTGATAAGAATTTGATGTCCTGGTATGTGAGTGAGAGGGATAATAGGCAAAGCACTTATCTTGAATTCAAGTGTGTTTGAGTTAGAATTTTCATTTGGTATAGGTTATTTAGTGACTCTATGCCTTGGGTTAAGGCACTGATCTATTCTCTAGAAGCAGTCCATCATCATCAATCACACACATATTCAAATGATAAAATCTTTCAATCAGTTAGTAAGGGGTATAGTTGTATAATATTTTGGATTCCTTTGAAAAAGTGAATCAAGGGTACACCTACTTGAGCATTAAGGCTCAAAGTGTAGGATGATCTCATTGTTGATCCTTGTTAATTGGCCCTCTTCCTTGTAGACTTTGGAGTGGTGATAGAGTCAAAGTTATATTAAAGTTATACATCAAAGTATAAATCTACAAGTTGAAGATCAAAGGGAACTCCCAACACATTGTATGGCTTAAATGCATGTAATGTACAACTATATAAGGATGGTTAATGATATTCTATCTTCTCTTTTTTTAAACCTCTTGTGGATTGCTTGGTGGTGTTCTTGGCATCAACACATGCCAATCAAGCCACTACATATCCACTATACTTAATGTGAAGAAAAATGTAGGAGTGCCAATTTGGTGAAGAAGATGTGTTAATTATTCTTTACATTTAGACTAATACAATCTTGTGCCTCTTAGAGTTGTTCCAAATATAATTGACCTATCTACCAATTTATTATGTGGAATATTTTCTATATGTTCACATAGATCATTGATGGTAATCGACATGTCTTGAAAACTCCTTTTTACAAATACAATAGATGAATTTTGTGCATAATCTCTCATTATCATGCTCATCATGAAATACCTAAACCTTGGATATTTACCAAATTGATGATCCCTATACCACCATAAATGCTTCACAAATTAATGTAGATGAATTTGTCTCATTATTGGCTCTAACCAATCACATCTTCCATCATGAAACTATGTTGGAAATTCCATATCTAACAATCTTGATGTGATATATTCATTGATGGGTGATGAACTTATAACTGGACATTCTATTAATGCAGATGGTTCTATGTCAGGATTGTTAACCCATGGTTGGATTAATTGCATTTCTCTTTGAGCATTAGGTGGTCTTGAAGCCATAGATGTTGTGTGCTAAATTACATTACCTTCATCTTTCTCCATGAATGGACCCAGAAATATGACTTCATTTGCATCAAAATCAAATTCTGTGTACACTGTCCTCAATCTATTAAAAACATTCTCTTCAGAATTTCTTGGCAAGTCATTGAGAGAAACTTCATGAATTCTAGCATCTTCATAAAACTTGTCACGCTCTACCTTGTATTTCAAATATCTATACACACTATCCATATTTATAGTAAAGTTATAACATGTACCATGTTGATCCCTTCTACGAACAATAATGATTAGAAAATGCTTAATTGTATGTAGAAAAACTTTGGATACTTGTTCTACATGTTAGGGAAAACTTATAGTGTGTCCTTTATACTTCTATTGACCACCAGTTGCATGTGTAACTTGCATTATAGGGTTGAAACGTGCAATCAACATCTCTTCAACCTGAGTCAAATTCACAAGATCTTCTATTTGAGAGTAGGGTCCATAATGTTGGAAGATGAAAACCTATGAGTTCCTCACTCTTGCCTACACTTGTTGCATATAGGACATTCACAGGTGAGATATAATTTCATTGCAAGATACGATTCTTGACAAACTCAAAACATATAAGGAGCCTTCAAACTATCTATCTAATGTCTAAAATGCATTTGTAATCTTCTAAATTCATTTTGAAACATACCATTTGGGTCTAGCATGTTTTCCATAGTACCTTCCACATCAAAATTCATTTGTGTTTGATTTTCATGTTGTGGTATTTGTGGAACATGTTCTAGGGATGCAAATTCTTCATTTTCAACATCCAAGTGAATGCTTACATTAGGTGGATTTTTATATCCATGAATTGGTTTGAGGTCATCTTGTAATCCTTCATGTCCTTCATTTTGAAGGATTTGTATACAAGTTCACTGATGGATGTTTCTTTCAATATTTGTTTCATCTCAATTTTTATTTTCTAATTGTTCCACTGTTACTTCTTCCCTTATTCTACAAATTCTTTGTCTATCAAATTCATTACGTCTTACTCTATGTTGTTCTCTTTGACTTTATATCAATTGTTCTTACTAACGTCTACGAGATACTCTTCTATATTGTCTTTGATATTCTCTTCTTGCCTCCTCTGATTCAAAGTTAACCTTTGTCTCACCATATCTACTATGAAAGAACATAAAATTAGTAACCTAAACAAACTTTATATGTTTAATATGTAACAACATTGTAATATTTAGAAAGAATGAGTGTTACTTGTCAATTAATATACTTTTTTATATATACAATTGAAAGGCCATATGTTAATATATAACACATATAAATTTAGTTTTTATAATTTTTGTATCATGTTTAAATACATATTTATACATATAGAATAGAAATTAAGAAAATAAATTAGACAATAAAAAAATTAGAGTGAAGAAATGATAAGAATTATAGATACATGGAGAAAATGAGCAAGATATTGTAACAATAACAAAATAAATATTTAATAACAATATTTTTAGAGGTACAGGATCGAAAACCAAAACGTAATTGTGATCTCTTTAATTTCACTATGTTAGTCTCCATCTTCATCTAATCTAATCTTGCCTTGGTCATAAGTAGGGCCACATGAATATGGTTTTAGAGTATGAGTGTCATGGAAATATACTTCAAATAACTCTTCAAGATTGAGTGGAAAAATAAATCTATCAATAGTCACACTCGACCACCAACAATCATTGTCTAGAACTTCAGTTGCAAACCTAGGTGGTACATATCAAGGAAAACTAATCACAAGTGGAACATGTCTCATATAGTCTAAAAATACTTCCTCAACCAAGGGCTCTCAAGCCTATTCGTTGATTATGAAGTGATTAAATCTCACATAAAATTTTGGCTTATCAGGATTGTTTACAATGCCTATAAATGTTCCTTGAAACCATGCCCCCTCGAAGCCCTCCTCATCACATCTAACTTCTATCTTCATTCCCATATGAATGTCCATTTGTCTACCTTATTTATGCTTACAAAAAAAATAAATTTTTTTTTATAAATTACAAGGTATAATACAATCATAATACAATTAACAAAATCAATTTCTAAATCAAATTTTTAAATGAAATAATATAAATCTAATTTCTACATCAAATTCGGTAAATCAAATTTTTAAATCAAATTATGTAAATCTAATTTTAAACAAAATCAAATTTCATTAATAATATTAGGGGGCAAGGTTAGGCCGAGAAGTTGATCGACTTTGTTATGAGGCATAAATTTGGGTAGCAGTAAGGGATTTTTTTCAAGATGTTCTATATGGCCTCGAATGTCGATATTTTATACGTGGCCATCCTTCGACATAATATGTTTTTGGGGGTCTGGTTCGGTTTCTAGGAGCTTGAGTGTTAATTTTTAGTTTATTTTGGCTGACCTCTTGGTTAAGCTTATTTTACATTTGTTTCTTCTCCGCTATGAAGGGGGGTTTTCTTCCTACTTCTTTCCCCCGGGAGCTTTTTCGAAGCATTTATTTAAATAAAAGTATAATGGCAATGCCATTTTTATAAAATAAAACATAACATTAATTTCATTAATACAATTTTACAAAATCAATTTCATTAAATCAATTTATAAATCTAATTTTTAAATGGAATTATGTAAATATAATTTCTAAATCAAATTTTGTAACTCAAATTATGTAGATTTAATTTTAAACATTAGGAGACCTTAAACATTAATGTAAAAAATATGAGAAAATTGTCATCCATATTAAAACTAAATGTAATATTTAAAATAAACTATTAAAATACCAACAAAATCAATCTAATTAAATCAAATTATCTAAACAAAAAAAAAACAAAACTATTTTAATCTACAAATTAAAAGATAAAATACAATCCCTAATACTAAAGTTAATTTGTAATATACGCAAATGCTCATTAATATGGGGACATTGTCATCCATATTCAGATTAAATCTAATATGTAGAAAAAAGTATTAAAATAATTAAAAAATCAATATAATTAAATCAAATTATCTAAATCTAAATTTTAAATAAAATTATCTAAAGCAAATTTTAAACATTAGGAGACCTTACACATTAATGTTAAAAACATGTCCAAAAATATGGTGGCATTGCCATCCATATTAAAAATAAAATTAATATTTAAAACATAGTATTAAAATACAAACACAATCAATCTAATTAAACCAATCTATCTAAACACAAAAAAACATTTCAATTTATAAATTAAAATATAAAATATAATCCCTAAAACATTAAAATCATGGCGACATTGTCATCCATAATATAAATATTATTATAATAATAAATGATGTATTATGTAGAGGAATAAATTCAACATGTTTTATATAATTTTATAAAATTATAATATGTTACTAGAGATCGTTCCAAATGTAATGAAAAAATAATAATATAATCATCTATAATGAAATATCACCAACTTAAAAAATTTCAATAATACAATAGTTCACACACTTTTGGTCCTATTCGTCTTCATCTACTATTGGTTTGTCTTTTCTTATTTATTCGAACAAGTTTATGAAACTATATTTCTTACACACACATGATCCTATTAGTCTTCATCTACTATGAAAAAACTTTTTTCATTATGTTTTACTCCTAAGTGTAAAATTCCCATTTGAGTTTTGGGTTTGTTGCAAATAATAGATACTTATACATGTCCAAATATGTATAGTTAGTTTGTTGTTTTCACTTAAAATACACGTATGTCTTATTATTATTATTGAAGGATAACAAATATTTCTTTAATTTTTTTTAATATATTTTAAAATATTTTTTATTTTATTTTAATAAGGTTATTTTTTATTGATTATTTTGTATAATCACTTAAATTATCTAATAATTTTTTTTGAGCTAATAAATATCATAATGACTTAAATATGCATATTTATATGAAATCTCATTATATAATGTAACAATATACATCTTTTTTAATCCTAATTGTATAAAAACTGTATTTCGTTATATATGGATGTAAAAACTATATAAAAACTGTTAGGAAAGCAACAGTGCAGAAACGCTTTCCGAATGCCAAATTAACAGGGAAATAAGAAACTATATCTCAGAGATGTGTGAGACAATAAAATATGGAATTACCAAACATAAAACACATAGAGAAAACACCAGATTTAACGTGGGAAAACCCTTCCAGGAAAAACCTACCACCCAACAAACCCTCCAGCAACTTTGTATTGCAGTAAAAAAAGATTTACATACAATGCACTCCGGATTGTTAGATAGGATTAGATTGCCTTACAATCAACCTGTCGTAGCAACATGCTACTCGCCTCTCATTTATAATGAATTACGTAGACATTTATACACTCTGTGATTTGTTATAGAATTCGGTATAGCAACTGCCGCTCCATGAAATGGTTACTAGCAACCTTGGCACTCCTCTAGTTGATGGTCCCTTCGGCATCAGTTCACTCCCTTCACCTTGGAGACTCCCTTCGGCCTCGGGTTACTCCCTTTGCCTCAACTACTACCATGTTGTTACACCCAACGAAGTTGTCACACCTCCAGCTGATGGTCTGGATCTTTGTGGGACATCACCCATACAGTGACTCCATAAGTCCAACTATATGTCATCGTATGACTCATTCGAGCATATAGAGCCTCCACTCCCTCAGGCAGCTTGACTCCACTCCATTAGGCAGTCACTCGCTCGGGCCACTCCCTTGTATGACATGACTTCACTCCCTCAGACCACTCCCTTCGACATCTAGCATTCGGCCACTATAGCCATGTACTAGTCATGGCAATCATCAAATGAGTTTTCCAAGGAGTGCATCTCTCTAATCCATGTGGCTACACAACTATCTCCGTATGATCTACACCTCACTGTACGGTGGTAGCCTCACTGCATCATATAGTGCCTCACTGCACATGACCACCATATGGTGGAATCACCTTACAATGCAGTACGTATGAGACATTGATAGCAATCTCCCACTTGACGAAGTACATACTCATAACCATAGACTGGTGAACATAGAGATTACAAAGAATCATGGACTCTAAAACCCATCAAATTTTGATATACCACTCGAACACAAAACCATCAAGAACAAAAATCTACTGTGAGCACCATTGAGATACTTACAGAATAGTCTCATCTCATTCATGGATGTTCCCACCTTTTACTACGCCACAACCACTAGAAACACATAGAATCTATCCATAGAGAAAACAATACAATCTATCTCATAGAGAACGATAACTCTGTCTCCCAAAGCACAAAACCCTTAATCCAAAAGATAACTGAATGTATCAATATTTGTCACAATCATAGCTTAAATAGCATCCAGAGTAAGTGATAGCACATCCAACTATACATACCTCTAAGGTATACCAACATGGGTTCCAAAACATCACCATATTCAACTTGTTACCTGCAGTCTCAAGCCTCAAGTGCAATACCTATCACATACACGCCAAGAAGCTCCCATTACACAGGTAATATTAATATGATATGAATCCATTTAATAACATCACATAGAAGTGCAACAAAAAACTTGTAGCATCAAGAACATCAACAGTACATCGACCATGTACCATGTCCTTCTATGTACACCTCTAAATGCTTGTCATACTTCTTGCTGAAACCATCAACCGTTTCAACAAACACATCTCTAATCACAATAGAAAACATCATCACCATCGTTGCTAAGTATCCATGAGCACTTGTTACCCATCAATCCATGCTAAATCTAAAAGCAGAACAACAACTTCATGAAGCGTCAAGAAAATGACCAATGTACTCAATACACAACAACAACAAAAAACTAGATCAATGTCAAAGTTCCAACCATGGCCTCAGGAACCTAAACATGACAACATCATCTAAAACATCTCAACCAAGGAGATAACATGCTCCATATTAACATACCATAACATGTAAAATGAAAAAATAATCTACACGTTTATCAAAAACCCAGTAGAGTCCTCAAGATATCAACATCTTCAATTACATGAAGATAAACATCTCCAAATAGTACTTTAGCAAATGTGAAAAGATCCTTCTACAACATCAGAATCTCACACCTTCAATATTTGCAATGCTAATGAAGATCATTCACTACATCACTACCAAAAAATCCCACTAAACTGTGGTGTCGAGTCACAAATGGCATCATGACAAACATCTTCCACACGAAGACCAAATTAATCAAACCAGTCATCATTAGATGACCAATTATCCAAAGCAGCACTACTAAAATCTTCATCACTTTGAGAAGATTCAAAACTCAAAGAGTCGTCCCTTTTCTTCTTCTTCTTCTTCTCCTTGTAGTCCTTCCGGACATGACCAATCTTCCCACAGTTCCAACGCTTCACTTTGGACTTATTTCTAGAAGACTTATACCTAGTCTTCTTGTCCTCTAATTTGTCTCCATCCTTTGATCTTTCTCAAATAGAGAGAGCCACTTTGGCCACTTTTGAAGTCTTCCTCCACATCTCCTTTGACAAGAGTGCAACAACTACCTCGTCCATTTTTAATTGGATATTAGTACTTCCAATAGCCATCACAAAGTGGTCCCACGAATAAGGCAAGGAACACAACAAGAGCATACAATGTTCTTCCTCACCAATGGTTATACCAACAGATGTCAACTGTGCGATAACCATATTGAATGCATTCAGATGATGTGCAACAACTGTTCCTTCATCCATCTTCAAGGAGAACAATTTATTTCTTACGGAGAGTTTATTTACCAAGGACTTTCCCTGATAAATGTCTCCTAACTTATTCCACAAGAAATGCATGGTTTTATCTTCATGGACATTCAAAAGAATAGAATTTGCCAAACTCAATCTTATGAGTTCTTTGGCAATCCAGTTAGCTATATCCCAATCTTCCTACTTCATGCTTGTAGGCTTGGAAGCAGACACAGCAGTCCACAGATCTGGATCAACCAGCACATCTTCAATTTTAAGTTTCCACAACTCAAAATTTGTGCCATTGAACTTTTGAAAGTCTATTCTTCTTGAACCTTTGCAAACTCCCACTAAAAATAAATTGGCACAAAAAACCAAACCCTACCCGACAAGGATAACACAATTAGCTAGGCCCTGATACCACTTGTTAGGAAAGCAACAATGCAAAAAAGCTTTTCGAATGCCAAATTAATAGGGAAATAAGCAACTATAACTCAGAGATGTGCAAGAAAACACCAGATTTAATGTGGGAAAATCCTTTCGGAAAAAATCCACCACCCAACAAAGCCTCGAGAAACTTTGTATTACAGTAAAAAATATTTACATACAATGCACTCCGGATTGTTACACATGCTTAGATTGCCTTACAATCAACCTGTCATAGCACCATGCTTCTCGCCTCTCATTTATAATGAATTTCGTAGACATTTATACACTATGTGATTCGTTATAGAATTCGGTATAGCAACTGCCGCTCCATGAAATGGTTACTAGCAACCTTGGCACTCCTCTAGTTGACGATCGATTCGGCATCGATTCACTCCCTTCGCCTCGGAGACTCCCTTCGGCCTCAGGCTACTCCCTTCACCTCAGAGGCTCCCTTCGCCTCAGCTACTACCATGTTGTCACACCCAATGACGTTGTCACACCTCCATCTGATGATCTAGATCTTTGTGGGACATCACCCATACGGTGACTCCATAAGTCAAACTAGATGTCACCGTACGAATCCTTCGACCATATAGAGCCTCCACTCCCTCAGACAGCTTGACTCCACTTCCTCAGGAGGTCACTCCCTCGGGCCACTCCCTTGGATGACGTGACTTCACTCCCTCAGACCACTCCCTTCGACATTTGGCATTCAACCACGGGAGCCATGTACCAGTCATGGCAATCACCGAATGAGTCCACCAAGGAGTGCATCTCTCTAATCCATGCGGCCACACAACTATCTCCATACAGTGTACACCTCACCATATGGTGGGAGCCTCACTGCACCGTACAGTGCCTCACCGCACATGACCACCGTACGGTGCAGGACATAAGAAACATTGATAACAAAAACTATATAAAAACCTATATTTAAACTATATAAAAACTAAATTAAATATATTAAAAGTATATGAAAACTATATAAAAACTATATATTAAAACTATATAAAACTATATAAAAACTAAATTAAAAATATTAAATGTTAAATGTATAAAAACTATTAAAAAAATTATATTAAAAACTATATGAAAACAAAACTAGACAATATAATATGTTTACCTTCAAATTATGATCTTCCAAATCAAAGAATGAAAACAAATGAGGAGAACTATTTGATAAATTGAGAGAGACTGTCCATGTCCCCCCAAAAGATGTCTCTTCATTATTCTTGTAATTAAATTCTAAAACGACATGCCAAAAAAATAAGGCCATTTGGCCATATTGACGAATTTTAAAAAATTAAAAAATTGTTATTGGTAGATTGGAGCACCAACCCCGTCCACACCGCCCACTGCTAGGCTGCCCGCTGCGAACGCTACACGAAGCTGGTCGCTACCGACAGTGAATGGTGCATGGGAACCCTGCCTACCGTACGAGTGATAGGGCCCGCGGAAGGTCCCGTCGTAGGCGCACACCCCCAACGTGGGGTTTTTTTTTAAAAATTTTATTTTTATTTAAATGCCACTTGGCTTTTTCGGGTTTTTTTTTCTTTTTCTTTTAATAGGCCATAATTGACGATTTTTCAGAATTGATAGGATATTATTAATTTTTAAGTTTTTAATTATTTTATTTTTATTATGTACATCACATATTTCTTAGAATATGTTATGGTAGTATAGTAGCTTATGCTAGGATGTAATTATTTATTTATTTTAATAAACCAAAAATATTATAAACTGTTTGATTGTTTAAAAATACTTTTTATTATAGTATACTAAAATATATAGTATCATAGGTTTGAAAAATTAATTTAAATTCATTCAATAGTGAAAAATTTAGTTTCTAAAACTTGTCCAAAATCTTTAATTGTCTCTACAACGAGATCTGAAAATATTAAAATAATTTTAATTCAATGAATAGTAAAAAAATTAGTTTCTAAAACTTGTCCAAAATCATTAATGGTCTCTACAACGAGATCTGAAAAAATATTTGAAAGATAAACATATTATCAACTCTTGTTGCTTTAACAAATAGAAATAATAAAAAGAACTCTAAGCACTATTCAGATTACAAATAGAATGTATAAACAGACATTTGTTGTTTCAGTGTTTATATTGTGATCAATTTATGAATTAAAAATACTAAATTTTTAATGTATAATTTAATATATCTACTACCAGCTAATTGACAGTTACCTTTTTATAGAGAAAATTACTAGAGTATTCTTGAGGCGTTTTAATTCTGAAATACTTTTTGAGAGAAACAATTTTTAAGCTAAATATAAAGAAGATGAACAACAGCCAGCTCACCTTTGATGAAGAGGAAATGTAATAGAGATAGCTGCTTTTTACTTTTCCCCAAAAGACATCCAAAACAGCAAGAAAAGATAAAATATTTGTACCACTAATCTTACATTTCGGAAGCCTTTGAGGAAGTAAATAACAACTATCTGGCAAATAATTTTTTTCTCCTTCTGACTCCATAATAAGATATCAGAGATTATATCTACTTATATTGGTGAAAAAATAATCTCTATGATTCGGAATGCAATACAAATTTTCACTCTTCGATAGCTTGAATAATGTGTTTGTCAGCCAAGCCGATTTATAGATGCGTTGGAGAAGGAGATAAGAATGAATGCCCAACAATATCTATCTATTAGATTAGCTCAACAATAATTTTTTTTCATTTTTAGATTTCATGTCTCACCAGTGGCAGACATGATTGGCCTTTGAAGATGAAAACTCTATGGGGTTGTAGAACAAAGTAAAAAAATGTATGGCTAAACATCTTTGACAAAGATTTTATATTCTTGGGAATCTAGGATAGATAAATACGAGGAAATTTCTTAGAATTCTCATCCTCTTCACTGTTACTTTGTCAGCAAAAGAAATTCTTTTATGACAGTCAGCGAATGTTATCTTATCTGACAAGCAACAGGTCAATTCGATTATTCGTCCATTTATGGGATATGATGTCATATTCTTCGTGGACTTTGAATACTAATAAATTAATGTTAAAAATACATATTAGGGTTTGAGTTTCAATCAATTAAGATTTACGATCAAATATGCTGAATAGACATTTTCTTATTCTGAGCCTTTTTTTGACAAATCTATACGATAAATTATCAAAAAGTAGAGGGCCAAAGATTACTGTCAGTGACAGTAGAAAACGTGAAAATGGAATGCAACTTTATTGGATTCTTCTACTTCAATCTGTTCGTGGGAACACTACGAGTTTACTATCGCTAACATGGGATAAATGCTTGTATTCAAATAATATTTTACTATTGAAGTTATGCTTGTGTTGATTATATTACAAATATAATCATACAATTTTCTAATATAATTTTCTCCAAGACCAGCCTCAGTCACGAGGACCCAACCACGTGATCAAGATGGGAATGTCCTCAATCGTCGATGGTCAACTCTTTTGGGGGTTAAACCCATAGGCAAGTCCTCTTTCCCTACTATTAAGGATTTATCAGACAAGTTAAAAGGAAAATATGCCATAGAGATTCCTCATGAGCTAGTTGATCACAATATTGTAACCATGGCTCATACTCTAGTTGGAAAATTTGTAGGGCTGAGACCTAATATAGATATAGTCAAGGTCTTATAAAAAAAGTGGGACTTGAAGGGTCAAGTCCAAATCACAGCCATGGCAAAGGCCTTTGTATCATTTGAGTTCTCCTGCAAAGAGGACCTAGGTAAAATATTATGTGCGGGAACTTGGGCCATTGGGAAAGTCACATTGGCATTGCAAAAATGGTCTCCCAAGCTTGACCTTAATGACTCCTTCTTTGTCCAAGCTCCAGTGTGAGTAAGACGACCAGAACTTCCCTTGGAGTTCTGGTATGAAGATGTATTCGATGGAATAGCCAAATCTTTTGGAACCCTTCTCTCGATCAACCGAGTCACGACGGCAAGGCTACACCTCACCTATGCAAGGATCTATATAGGGGTGGAAGAAGGACAAGACATGCCAAAAACCATAGAGATTCATTCCAAACTAGGTGCAGAAATTGGGCTTTAAAAGCGTCCCTTTCACCTATTTTCATTGTAAGAAAGCAGGACACTATGCCAAATCATGCCCCGTGTTCCAGAGCCTAGATAAAGAAAGGAAACCTAGGAACGCCCAAATTTTTTTTTGGAAAAACCACAGGTTGGTAACTGGTAGACCCAACAAGGGAGAAGAATAATAAACCCCAGGAGGGTATTGAGGCCAACACCCAAAGGTTATGGAAGAAAAAGGACCTAGCAGCGGTGCTCCCTAAAATCCAGGAAGACAATGTAGAAAATGAAAAAATAAACAAAGGGGAGATGTTTTTTCCTCAGAAAGAAAGTATAGAGAACAGGGGGATTTCTTCCCTTGGATGGAATTGGAAATATCTTGGAAGTCAACATCCAGCAAGAGATTTTAGAAGAGATCATTGTCAAGGAAGATGACATGGCTGAAGGAGGTGATTCTTGCCCAGGAATGGACCATATCTCCTTCGTCTCGGACTCCCTTGAAACCCCTTTGGAAGAAGGGTTCGTAGGTCTGAAGAAAAACATGTAGAGATGCATCCCTTCACAAGAATCGAATCCTTCTCCCGAGAAATTGGCCTCTAGGAAGGTTTAAAAAAAGGAAGAATTGATGGATTCAGCCTCCTCAAGGAAGCTCACAAAAATTGAAGAGCTCTTTACAAAATATAAAGAAGTTAAGGAGGGTAACTAGACCACGGTCCAGAAGAAGAAGAAATCCAATAGAAGAGATCCCTCACCGGTCTCCCCAATAGCAATGAGAAGAAGAAATAAAGCTGATGTTGGGGCTAAATCAAAATATCTAGGGAGAAAGAAAGCTAGTCAGGTCAGGGAAGAAGACACCAGCAAGAACATAGCAGATGGGACCCGTAAGACTATCTAGGAAGTCTGTACTTCCAATAAGAATGAAAGTAATGTCCTAGAATATTCATGGGCCCAATAGCCCACATAGGAAGGATGTTATTAGAAATATGATAAGGGATCATAGACCTAAATTTTTTTTTATCTAGGAAACCAAGATGAAGAAGGACAAGCTTGAAAGAATCAGATTTAGCAAAGTTATGGAAATAAAGGCTACTAGTTCTAAAGGAGCTTATGGAGGCAGGAGCTTATGGAGGCTTGATGACTATGTGGAACTCTTTTCACCTCAAGGTTGAAGTAGTTCACAAAGAAGGTAACCTCCTCCTTATGAACTTTACTAAAATAAAGTATAATGATAGTTGGTTTATTTTGAATATTTACGCTCCTAACTCCAAAAAAGGTAGAAGGTCCTATTAGGAAAAGGAAAAATCTATTTTGGCTAGCTTTAATCTCTCTAAGGGGATTATCATGGGGGATTTCAATGGTCCCCTCAAAGAAGGGGAAAAATAAGGCGGGATCTCCCCAGACCTGGAAAGTAGGCAAGACTTAATGGATTTCATAAATAACCAAGCCCTCGTAGACTTGGATCTCCAGGGTGCTGATTTCACCTTGTCCAACAAGAGAATTGGAATGGAGTGTATTCTAGTCCAGTTGGATCATGCCTTGATCATTGTGGAATGTATGCATCACTATACTCTTAACCTTTCTACCTTGGTCAGAATCAGATTTGATCACTCTCCCATCTCCCTTTCTCTTGACCAAATAGCCAAGAAAATGAGCTTTCCTTTAAGATTCAAAAAAATGTGGGTCTCTCATCCTAACCTAAAAAACAAAATTAAAGAATGGTAGAATATAGAAGTTAAGGGTATTGCCATGTTCATGGTGGCTAAAAAGCTCAGGAACATTAAATTTAATGTCAAACAGTGGAACAAGGATGAATTTGGAAATATCTTCTTTGCAAAAGACAAGAAAATCTCGGACCTAAATCTCATTCAAGAATAAATCCAAAAAGAGGGCTACGGTGAGATCAGATTGACTAAGGAGAAGTCTATCCTATCAGAGTATCATAACATTATAGGGAAGGAGGTGAATTTATGGAAGCAGAGCTCTAGGTCCATTTGGTTAAGGGAAGGAGACCAAAACACTTGGTTCTTCCATCTTTCTACTATGAGAAACAGAGCTGCTAACATAATAAGCATAATTAAGAAGGGAGACCAGATATTGTAGGAGGAAAAGGACATAGTGGAGGAAGCTATTGCCTTCTTCTCTTCTCTCTTGTCTATAGATCTAGAGATGTCAAAGGAGGATCAGGATACACTTCTAAACAACATTCCTAAAATCATCACTAAAGGCCAAAACAAAGCCTTTTGTTCTATCCTGGACATGGATGAAGTTGAGAAAGCTCTGGAATCTCTTCTAGGTGATAAAGCCCCTGGTCTTGATGGCTTCCCGATGTTATTTTTTCATCTTTTCTAGGACGTGGTGAATTATGATGTGGTCAAAGTGGTGCAGGATTTCTTTGGCTCGAAAATCTTCTCAAAGAACTTAACGCCATTTTTTTGGTGCTTATTTCAAAGACCATGGGGGAAGATTCGATGGAACTCTTTAGAACCATTAGTCTATGCAACTCCTTCAAGATTATCTCCAAAGTTATTACCTGAAGAATTATTAAATCTCCCCCCCTTCATCAGATCACAATAGTCTGGTTTTGTGCCCAATAGATAGATATTGGATTCCATCATGGTGATGGACGAAGTGATTCATTCCTTAGAAGTAAGAAAAATGGAAGAATTTCTCCTCAAGATTGACCTTTCTAAGGCTTATGACTGGGTTGACTACCAGTTCCTACTCAAGGTTCTCGGTGCCTTCAGCTTCAATTCTCACTCCTACAAGATCATCCAACAAATCATCTCTACTCCCTCTCTAGTGATTTTGGTTAATGTTTCCCCATTGACCTTTTTCAAATACAATAGGGGTCTAAGACAAGGGGATCCCCTGTCCCCTATTCTTTTTTATCCTTCTTTTAGAATGCCTCAGAAGGCTCATATCTACCTCTAGGTGTGTAAGGGAATTGAAAGGTTTAAAACCATCATCCAAGACCTATGTCTTCTCTCACCAATAGTTTGTTGATGACACCATTTTAGGTAGTGAGGCTTTGGTGGGAGAAGACAAAGTGGTGAAGCATCTTGTCAACTCCTACACTAGAGCAATAGGCGAATCCATAAATAGGAATAAAATCTCTATCTACTTCATTAACACTCCTGAGGGGAGACAAAAGAGAATAGAAAACATCATGGGATGTCGTATCAATTCTCTCCTAGCCAATTATCTAGGCCTACCTTTAGGTGTTAAACCGCCGGAAGCATTCTGGAATAAATTAATAGACAGATTCAATATGAAGCTAGCTAGTTGGAAAAGGGGTCTCCCTTAGTCAGGAAGGAAAAATCCAATTGGTCAAATCAACTCTACTAAACCTCCCAACCTATGCATTAAGCCTCTTTTCCATTCTAGTTAAAGTTGGAGAGGCCATGGAAAGAATTTAGAGAAGATTTCTCTGGTCTAGAATTGAAGATCATAATAGACTCCCTCTAATAGCTTGGGACAAAGTATGTCACCCTAAGCATGCTGGTGGCCTACAGATAAGGAGAATCAGACCTTTCCACAAAGCTTTCTAAGCTAAAAAATTATGGTGCATCTTCAATGGAACTAGGGAATGACGTGACACTTTTGAAGATAAGTATCTCACTAACAATTCAATAAAACTTTTATTTGAAGAGATTGATTCGCTGAAAGGATCTTTTATATGGAATGGTTTCCTCAGTGCTAAGGATTTGACAAATTCCATGAAGAAAAAATGGAAGATAGGGAATGGCCTATCCATTAACTTCTGGAATGATAACTGGCTTCAGTTGGGTCAGTTGAGAGATTGTGAGCCTTTCAATATCTAGATGGAGGAATTCACCCACATCTATGGCTCCCAAGTCACTAACTACAGAATGGACAATGATTGTGTAGACCTCTCCCAGGTGTCTTAGGACCTAATTTCTCTTATGATTTCCCTTAATGCGGTCTCCCTATCCTCTACTTAGGATGAGCTTATTTGGGA
Organism: Chamaecyparis obtusa; assembly: GCA_027943335.1. NCBI lineage: Eukaryota > Viridiplantae > Streptophyta > Pinopsida > Cupressales > Cupressaceae > Chamaecyparis > Chamaecyparis obtusa. The sequence goes on along the minus strand of BSBK01003067.1, from coordinate 22,925 downwards.
AGGATCTTCAGATGGTACCTTCACAGTGGCCTCTACCTACTCCTCACAGTTCTCATAGATTCAGGAAGCCAATCCTCTTTGGGCTAAATCCTGGCTCCCTGGCCTTACCCCCAAAATCAATGTCTTCTTCTATCTTTTACTTCAGAATTGCATTCTTACGGTTGATAATCTTATCAAGAGAGGTTTCCAGATCCCCAATAGGTGTGTTCTTTGTAGATGCCAAGTTGAATCAGTGGATCACTTGCTTATTCACTGCTCTTTTGTAAGTATAATTATGCATCTTCTCCTTTCTACTCTAGATTTATCCTCGTGCTTTCCCCTATCTTTTAAATAACTTTTTTCTCAATGGGCTTTCTCATCAAATAATTCTAAATTCTTATTATTTAGCTCCTCGATTCTTCCACACTTTTGCTGGGGAGTTTGGAAAGAATGCAATAATCACATCTTTTGAGATAGTTCTACTCCTTCTGAAATTATCTTTGAAAATATCCACTTTGCTGTGAAAGAAAACATTTATTTTTGTGGTGGCTCTAACTATTTTGTAGAAAAGGTCCAGGCTATTGTCTCTAAGAGAAGCAAGGAGAAAATATAGAATTGTACCTAGAGCTATACCCCGAAAGGCTTGTCCAAAGAAAACATTGATGGTGTGGCCAAAGGGAATCTTGGCATGTCAAGCAGTGGAGATCTGATCAGTAATTGTTATGGTTTTGGGTCCACTGCTATCATCTTACCTCTCATCTCACAAATAAACCACTTTGCTGAAGTGAGTGCGGCTCTCCAAGTCACCAAACTTTCCAATGACATAGGGGTCAAAAAGCTCTAGCTCGAAGGAGACTCCAAGAACATCATTAATTGTTTAAAACTCAATCATTCCCCTTCATAGACTATTTCCAATATGATAGAAGAAATGTGGGCCCTTTAAAACTCTTTTAAAGAGGTTCACATATCCCACATTTATAGGGAAGCCAACCATGTAGCTGATTGGTTTGCCAACTTAAGATAAAAAGGAAGCAATGATAAGGTGGCATCATGGTGGAGATTTCCCTCGTGACGTGAAGGATTTAGTCAAGAGGGCCAGATACCAAGGAAATGAGGGAATCATTAATGATAATAATGAATTTTAATGCGGATTATTGGATGTGCCATTCCATAAATGGAAAGTAAGGGAGGGACAAAAATGCTAAATTAACTACATGTCCCTTTCACATGCTTTCTGGGTATTCATTCCCAAGAATCACATCTATTTCCAAAAGAAAAAAAGAAGAAAGCTCAGGACAACCCTTGCTAGAAAAAATATGAACAATAGCTATCAGTCTTACCAGAGAATTGCCCAAATCTATCTCAGAGTGATGGTAGGGGAAAGACATAGAAGGGAGGCCATGAATGGCATTGCGAAATGGAAGAGACGGACCAAGGTCTGGAATGCTCTGCAAAAAGGGGAAATCATGACCTTCATCGAAAGGTTACATGGAAGCAAGCACACAGTCACTAATATTTTTATGAAAAGCTGGAATGAAGGGTGTGTGGAGATAGAGGGAAAGAATTTTACAATCACTAAGGAGGTCATCTCAAAAGTCATCGGTATCCCCATTGTAGGGAAAATATTCTACAAGGACCGCAAAATCTCTAACACTACCATTAATGATTTTGTAAGAGATGAGGAAGAGAAGAAATCTATCATTAAAATGTGTACTTACTACTAGCCCAAAGGTATCAAAATGTTGTGGAAGTTTGTTCTCAAAGCCCTGATCTCTTATGTCACGCTGGACACCAGGTTTGACAGGATCAAGACCTACCACTTCATCCTACTGAATCATCTCAGGCACGGTATGAAGGTTTCCATCCCATTCTACTTGTATTCTTCTATTAAATATAATATTAATGGCTTTAGGGAGAACAATATAGCTAATCCTGCTTTACATGAGGGTCCGTTACTGTTAATTTATGAATTCTTTAAAGCCCCAACCCCAGGGAAGGAGATTGCAGACAAAAAGGAAATAGTTGATGTCTCTGGGTCAGATTATGTCCCCTTGGACCTAGAAGATACTGTGGGAATGCACTCAAAGTAATATGAGGATGATGAGGTTAAAAATATGAAACAAGGCTCCTCCTCTAAGAAGAGAACATCTAGCTCGGTCAAAAAAGAAAAACCCTCCAAAAAGTAGTAGAGAAAGGAGATCTCTTCAAAAGATGAGTATAATGACAATGTGGATGATATGAACACTGATGATGAGGTGGCTAATTCCAGAGGAGAGGCCAGGAAGAATAGGGAATAGACCAGAGGGAATAGACCATAGGGAAGAAAAACAATACAAATGGGGAATGCTCTAGCTGTCTTTTTGCTAATTTGGCCATTAGCAAAGATTATGCTCCCCCTCCCCCTTCTAGAGACAATGAAAAGACTCACGCCCCTAAAACTGAGGTGCCTAATGATGACCAAGAAGATCCCTCAACCTAGTCCCCCAACCCACATGACTTTTTAGATGATAAGAAATAGTCCAGAGGGGAGTATCATAGTGATTACTCTAGCAAGGTGAAAAAAGTGGCAAAATTTCAACACGAACACTGTGTAAATGGGGATAATTAGGGAAGTTGTGAACCCCAAAATCCTCAAGGATATAGATGGAAGAATCTAGAAGGAGGACCTGATTGATCCTGCCCTAGTCATCCTCAGCAACAAGGCCAAAAAAATGGAGCTGAATCTTATTAAAAATGTAAAGAATAGTATGCTAGACAAGTTCAGGTCATTTAAATGGCTCTTTCATGAACTTCAAGATCTCAAGGAAAAAACCTAGGGCATCGAAAACAATAAGGATCACAAAGCCAAAGATGATATTTTTCCCTTAGAATCAAGGATTAACCAAATGGAATATAAGATGAAAAGCCTTGAGGATACCCTCAAAGGTATAGCATAGCAAAAATTCAATATCCTTAAAGCCTCTAATGAGCACATCAAATTTATCATAGATAAAATGGAAGAAAAGATGGATGGAAAGGATGTGCAGATTATCAAAAAGAAAAAATGAGAAGAACAATGAAGGTCCGGGAAAGAGAACTAGGGCCAGGTCAAAGAGAAATATGGATGAAGAAGACTCTAATGACATTCAAAAGATCAAGGAGGTGATAGAGAAGATGGAGCTTCTGAAAACCAACACTGTCATGATGCTGAGGAACCTCTCCTAACCTTTCCTCCTGATGCCTTTTTTGCTATCCCTTTTTTTCTCTATTTTGACTATTTTGTCTCAGTGGTAGTTTGTCTCTCGGCCTACCTATGACCTATTTCATCATTTGTTTTTGCTTCCTTAAGACTTGATCTCTATTTTTCTATATTTTAAGATGTTGCAGGTTTTAGGAACCCTGTAAAACCTATTTTAATTAATAAAAAACATATCAATTTGTATTTCCACTCTACACTACTGACATAGAACACAACTAATTGCATATAGAAGTAGAGAGAATGTGAGAAAGAAGCTCATTAGAACAATGTGAGAAGAAGTGAAGTGTGTGTACAAGTATCTCTTAAATAGAGATAAGTGATGAAGTTAAAATGTAACTCCCATTATATGAATGCCACATTCACATTAAGTGTGTGCCAAGTGTGAGAATCCTTACAAGGAGGAAAAAACTAATTTCCTTAATAAAGGAAATAAAAGAAATGAGTTGTCCTCCCACTTGGACTAGAGGAAAAATTACATTTTAGGATATCTTACCTTATCCATATTAAAATAAAACACCAAGAAAAGATTATAAATTCTAACAAATATTTACTTAGTTTTAGGGTTTTAGTTTAATTCTAATTAGAGTAATTGTTAACTTTAAGTTGACTTATGAAAGTAACTTTAAAAAAAGACTTTCACATTTATTTCTTTAGTTAGTTGTGTAAAAACACAAGTAACCAAAGAGTCCTATATCTAATCAAACTTTCAAATTCATATATAGATGGTACTAGAAAATTTAGTTATTTTGAATACACACACATGTGAATACATTTTCAATGTTTAAAATTTCTTTAAAATTTCAATATATTAATTTTGTAAAACATTAAATAATTACTTATTCAAAATAATAAATTAATCAATTTACAATAAAGTAAAAGTGAACCCTAAAGCTAATCAAACATTCAAACTCGTCTATAAATATACATACAATGTAGACATTAAGTTATTTTATTATTCTATTTTAATAATATAAAATTTTTAATACAACACCCCAACCAAACCCTAACTCTAATAATAAAAATATATAGGAAATAGTATGCATTGGTTAAATTTTCAAAATCTAGACATAAAAAATATTCAAATGTATACATATGTAAAACCTCTTTTCAAAAATAATATGGTAAACTTTATCAATAATGATTTAAGGAATAATATGTATGTTAATTTTCTATAAATATCTCTTCAATAATAAAGGTAAAAAGTTTAATAATATAAAAACTATAATTCATGTTGTAAATTTCTCAAATATAATTTTTTAAAGACCAAAACCCAAAAAACTTAATCATAAATCCTATCCATCAACATGATTTGAAACCATTATATACCATGATGATCCTTAACCCTATTGGAGTAATATTATTTACTCCTTATTTAAGTTTACTTAGGTCAACTCATAAATGAGTTAGATAGATAAATTTGAGTCCAATTTGGACTCTATCATATGTATAGGATATTGTAGAGTTCTATCAGAACTCTACCTCCTCCTGGTTGAGACACTTGTCTCAACCCTATCCTTTCTTTCCACCAGCTCTTGCCTATTTAAGCAGAGCCTTTGTATGTTTACCTCACCTCATATTCAATCTAATATAGTGTTGAATACTTCTCTCTTCTAGTAGATGTCTGAGGACTGGGTTCTAGGTATAGGATAGATTATCCTAACATGGTATCAGAGCCTAAGTCTTACAACTCTTTTTAGTTTAGAGAGTTTCTTAGTTTTGTGTTTTTCATGAGGTCCCCGGTTTCTCTTATCTAAGTTTACCAGTGTTTATTGGCTAAGGCCATATTATTTCCTTATATGTTGATCTATGTTTTGATCATTTTCTAGGTTGCATTTTGCTAAATACTTATTCATGGGCCAGATCCGTATTTGTAACTAGACAGATCTTGTGGTGTCATCATTGTGGATTGCGCCTAGTAGCATACTCATGCTTGAAAGCTTGAGATGTGGTGAAGGGTGCTCCCATTAATACCATAAACACATAATAGAAATAGAGAAACAACAACAATATGCAAGAACAGAAAATTGGCTTCTTATTATCTCCACAAATGTGAAATTACAAACTTTCAGAATTACAATATGCAAAGCCACATGGGCATTCCCTTACAATATTCTGTAGGACAAAGCCTCGAACTATTACCCAGATCTACTACCCAGAACTATTCTAAACTGCCTAAGACAATAATACAGCCTTCCTTATATAGGCAATTTTCCACCGCCTGGGAAGGTTCCAGAATTTTAGCCAATAAGGCCGACCAAACTTAGAATTATTTTATTTTACATTTTATTACATCATAGTCGGCTCAAGATAACCTTTGAAACCTGAACATAAATTTTGAAGAAAATTATTTTCTGCCATTTCAGGTGGCCCAACTTCCGAAGACCATAAGTCATCACCAGTTGACCCAATAAGCTATTATAACCCCATTTCGGAAATGCCACGAAGTACTCTACAGGCTTGACCCATGCAAGCACTCGTCACCCAAATTTTCAACCTCATCCGGGGCCTCTAAAGCCTTCAAAACTGAGTTCAAAGTTTTTGTACTCTACTGCCAATACCGAATATCTTCAATATCTTCCAATATACACTTGATCTGGCAATGAAACTTTACTGGCAGACTTATATGACCAAAATGAACCTCCAAGAAAGAAATCAGATCATTCTGAGCACATACAAAAATTACCAAAAATAGTAACTTTCCATAAATAGCAGCTCTGCACAAAATAGCCCTTATTGAATATAAAAATAGAAATATTTTTTTTTTGGGTGATGCAAGATTGCTCTTACACCCAGGATGATCCTGCATCAGACACCCAAGGTAATTTGAGAAGTGACCCTGTCACGACTCAGGTGTGCAGAGGAAAACCAAGACGGCGAACCTCCTCCTTTGTCAGCCATGATGAATCTTCAACAGGTCGTCCTTTCCACTTGACTAGATATTCTTCATATGTCATGTTCCTTGTGCTTCTGCCAACACGATATCCAGTATATCTTTGATCTCCTTAGTGTCTGAACTAGTTGCTAGAATACTCCACTGTGCTGTTGTGATCTCATCTTCAACACCTCCTTTACGATACTCTGTCAAATCTGAAATGTTAAACACTGGTGAAATATTTAGCTCAGTAGGAAATTCTACCTCATATGCATTTGCTGAATCATGTTTCTTCAGTATCCTACATGGTCCAAACTTCTTCATTTTTAGCTTGTTATATGTACCAACTGGAAACCGCTCCTTCCGCAAATGAACCATGACTTCATCACCAACCTAAAATTCCTTATACCTCCTTTTCTCATCTGCCTTAGCCTTATACTATGTGTTCATCTTGGTAATATGCTTGCTCACCTCCCCATGGATGTTCTTCAAGTGTTCTGCAAAATCCTCAGCTTCAGCACTACTTATTTCTCCTTTATCTATCTTCCTCAATTCAAATGCATTTCTTGGACTACTTCCATATACAATCTGGAATGGTGATTTACCAGTGCTCCTGTTGAAAGAATTATTGTATGCAAATTCTGCCTGTGGTAAAATCAAATCCCATCCTGTTGGCTTATCTCCAACCAAACATCTTAGCAAATTTCCCAAACTCTTATTCACCACCTCTGTTTGTCCATCAGTTTGTGGATGATGTGATGAATTGAACTTCAAATCTATCTTCAACTTCTTCCATAATGTATGCCAGAAATATCCAACAAACTTAGTGTCCCGATCTGAAACTATGGTCTTTGGCAAACCATGAAGTCTCACTACTTTTCTGAAAAATAATTCTGCTACATGAACAACATCATTAGTCTTCTTGCAGGGAATGAAATGTGCCATCTTTGAAAATTTGTCAACCACCACAAAAATTGAATCATGTCCCCGCTAAGTCCTCGGTAAACCAAGAACAAAGTCCATGCTGATATCCTCCCAAGGCTTCTTTGGTATGGGTAATGGCTGATACAACCCTGTATTCTGCTTCACTCCTTTCACCATCTGACATACTTGGCAACTCTGTACAAACTTCTTCACATTTTGCTGCAACTGTGGCCAATAATAATTCTCACTAACCAAACCAAGGGTTTTATCATGACCAAAATATCCAGCCAATCCTCCGCTATGCTTCTCCTTGATGAGATTCTCCCTCATAGAACTTCGTGGAATGTACAACTAACTCCCTCTGAATAGCATATCATCCTGGATGATGAAATCCAACCATTTCATCCTATCTAGAGTAACAGGTTCTGTACAAGCTTTCCAAGCTTCACCAAAATCAGGATCCTCTGGATACAAATTCTTGAGTTCCTTGAACCCAACCACTTCAATTTGCATTTCTGTTAGCAATAGTTGCCTTCTGCTAAGAGCATCTAGAACCCTATTAGACTTTCCACTCCTGTGTTTCAAAACAAATGTATAACTCTGCAAAAACTCAACCCATTTCAAATGCCTTTGATTCAATTTTCCTTGACTATTCAAATATTGCAAAGCTTGATGATCAGTATACAAAACAAACTCCTTAGGAAGTAGATAATGTCTCCACTTCTTTAATGTCTGAAATATAGCATAAAATTCCTGATCATAAGTAGAATATTTCCTCTTGGCATCATTTAACTTCTCACTGAAATAAGCAACAGGTTTACCTTCTTGGCTCATAACAGCTCCTATTGCAGTACCACTAGTATCACAATCTACTTGAAACACCTTATTAAAATCTGGAAGTGCTAAAATAGGTTGTTCTATAACTTTTTGTTTCAACAATTGAAAACTCTTTTCTGCCCCATTAGTCCACTTAAACTCTTTTCTATCCCCTCTCATTGTTTCAGTCAAGGGTCCACAAATACTGCTAAAATTTATGATAAACTTTCTGTAAAAGCTAGCTAGACCATGAAAAGATCTTACCTCAGTCGCACTCCTTGGAGTAGGCCATTCAAGGATAGCATGTACCTTCTCTGGGTCCATTTTTAGACATTCTCCTGAAACTACAAACCCCAAATACACCAACGCTTTCTTCACAAAACTGCACTTCTTCAAATTAATCAATAATTTCTCTTCTCTCAACTTTTCAAATACCATACGAATATGCATCATATGCTCATCCAATTTCTTACTAAACATCAAAATATCATCTAGGTAAACAATGAAAAACTTACCTAGAAATTCTTTCAGAACCTCGTTCATGAGCCGCATGAAAGTGCTCGATGCATTGGTTAGCCCAAAAGGCATGACTAACCACTCATATAGTCCTTCCTTTTTCTTGAAGGCAGTCTTCCATTCATCTCCTTCTCTGATCTGAATCTGATGATATCCACTCTTCAGATCTATCTTTGAGAAATACACAACTCCACTCAAACAGTCCATAATATCATCCATTCGTGGCAATGGAAACCTATACTTGATTGTGATCTTGTTTATTGCCCTAGAATCTGTACACATCCTCCATTCTCCATTCTTCTTTGGTGCTAATACCGCTGGTACAACATAGGGACTCAGATTCTCAAGGATCAATCCTTTCTGTAACAGTTCATGTACTTGTCTGTTCAACTCCTCACTTTCTGCAGGTGTCATTCTGTGTGCTACCTTATTCAGCAAACTCGCTCCTGGAATCAAGTCCATCTGATGACTGATCTTCCTGACTAGTGGTGATCCATCAGGCACGTTATTAGATACAATATCCTGAAACTCATTCAACAAATCTGTAGCTTCTACAGGAACATCTTCTGCTTCCTCTTTACCAGCTTTTGGAATTAAAGCAAAACATACATTCTCATGCCTCATACCATCTAGAAAATTTCTTCCATCAACAAAAGTTATCCTTGCATTACCACATACCTTTTCTTCAGTCTCCTTCAATGGTTTTAGCTTATGTCACACTCCATCCTTTGTCAGGGAATAGGTATTTGCACGACTATCATGTACAACACATCTGTCAAACTGCCATGGTCTACCCAACAACATATGACATGCATCCATAGATATGATATCACACAATACCTCATCTTGGTAACTGCCAATCTTGAACTTCACCAGGCATTGTTCATTGACCATGACCTTGTGGTCATCCTGTACCCAGGCAATCCGATATGGATGTGGGTGTTTCTGTCTCTTGAGCTTCAACTTTGTCACCATCTCTTCTGACACCAAATTATCAGTGCTTCCACTATCAATAATCACATCACAAAATTTACCTTCACACTTGCACCTGGTACGAAATAGGCTCCTCCTTTGCTCAGGTTCATTCTCACCACTCAACAGGACTCTTCTGTTAATCAACGTTTCTTCTCTTTCAGCATCTTCAGAATTTGATGATCTGGCATCTTCATCTACATGTGCAACTCTGGCCTAACCTTCATTTCTCTTATCTATTCTGCCTTGGCACTGAGGACATTCAAATGCCCTATGACCTTCTTCTCCACAGTGAAAACATGTTCCACAGAAGCCACCTCTTCCTCTTCCTCTATTATTCTGATCCTGGAAGTGATTGGAATTATTTCCTCACTGATTTTGACTGCTACTGGCCTCATCCTTCTTTTTCGGATCTTCATTTCAGCCACCATATGACTGTCCACCGCAACCTCTTCCATTTTGTCTACTCTCAAACTTCTTGTTCAACTTTTCCTCTACTTTTAGCTCAAACTGGTATGCCTCTTCAATACTGTTCATTCAAACTAGATTCAGCTCCTCCTGAATGCTTGGCCTTAACCCATTAAGGTACCGGGCAACTTTCTCCTTATCAACTTCTGCATGGCCTATTCTGATGAGAAGTCGATAAAACTCCTCTGTATACTCCTGAACAGATCTTCCTACTTGCTTCAAACATTGCATTTTCTTCAGTAGGTCAAGGTTATAATCAACAAGAATGAACTGTCACTTCAATTTATCCACCATCTGATCCCATCTCGTGATTTTCTCCTTTCCCCTTCTATGTCGCTCCAACTGAATCTCTTGCCACCATATCTTCGCATGACCTTTCAGTCTGGCCTTCACAAATTTGACCCTATCAGGATCCTCAACATCTTCATACTCAAAATATTCCTCACATTTATTGATCTAGTCAATCAATTCTTCTGTGTTAAGATTTCTCGAAAATGTAGGAACCTCAGTCTTAGGTCTTTTCCCAATCTTAGAAATGGCCCGAAAAAGTCTTTCTTCCTCCTAGTTCACAATTTTGACTTCTCCTTCTTGATATTCTTCTTCAGCTTCATCCTCGCTTTCATCTCTGACATTAAGATTCATTCCTCTATGAATCTCTTCTTACAATGCTCGCACTTGTCTCTGAAGTGCGCTAATCTCAGGTGTTACAACACCAGCTCTTCCACCATGTTCCCTTCATGGAGGCATTTTTGCGATGCGCACTGAAACCCTAACCACGGTCTTGGTGCAAACTGTGTCACAGTCGGTGTGAGGCCCACCTTCGGCCCACATAGTGATCCTGTGTTATGCATATCAGCCTATCTTTTTTATTATGTTTCTTTCAGAGATACTTGGACTCTGTCGACTACTGTTATATTATGTTTGACTCGTTGGACTGTTCTTTTGATGATTCTGCATATGGGATCCATGATGTGTAGATTTGGTTTATGTTTTTATATGATGTTTTGTGAACCTGATGATCTTGATGATATTTAAATTACGTTATAGAATTTCATTTGAATTATGCAATCAAATCATGAATATTACATGCAATTGAAGTATGAGTTGAATTATGCAATTGAATGATTAATTTTCGCTATATCATATATGGTTATTTTAATGGTTTTCTTTCTTGAATTACTGATGCTGCATTTAAGTATTGCAGGTGGAAGGACCATGGAAACACATTCGGGGAAATCACATTGAACGTAGGGTAACCAGTTAAACCAAGGCCCCATCTATTAAGAGACCTGAGTCCTCGTTGTTAAGTAATTTATTTCGTAATAGTAATTTGAATGATTGTGTGTTTTAATGTTGTGACATTGGACGTACCTTTCGTGAAATGTTATTTTGTAAAGTGTCACTTGACACTAATGTTAAATGTTATCAAGGTACGTCGTGTGTTGTGTGAGAGCACTTGCTAGGAGTTTTAGGGAAATCTTAGCACACCTTTTTGCCATAGGAACCATAATGCAGTTCCCATTCCCCATTTCTGATCTTATTCCTCGACATGAGTTTAGAGGGTTAATAGTGGCCTTAGGAGATAGTTTTATGCTAAATTTGTTAACCCATTCAATGTACCCATGGGTTAGGGGTATTTTCACCTTTTTAGAAGCCTAAAATTGACTTTATGACCCTTTTAAAATTTCATATTCTATCTTGAGCGAAAATTGCAACTTGCTTGATTGAACCTTATTTATGAGGTTAGGTGTGGAAGCCCTATTTAGAGGAATTTTTGGCTAAGGATGATTCATTCACCCATTCTCTATTTTTAGAGAGTTTCCAGAAAGTTAGAGGAAAAAGCTTGAAGCTTGGATTAGGGCTCAACAAAATTCTTCCATAGCTTTGGACTTGAGGTAGGAAATCATGTGCTCTCTCTGTTGTTATGAGTTGTTTGTAATTGTGATCATGTTCTTGGCTCCCCATGGTTGGTCATGGTGGAAGTTTGTATTGTTTTGTGTTGTTTTTTAAGCTCCCCATGGTTGGTCATGGTGAGAGCAAGCTTGCAAATGTGTTTTTCATGTAATTGGATTTTGGGTTGTTTACTCTTAGATTCTCTCACCCTTGGGAGGGAAGAGAAATCAAGAGGGGGTGTGGGAATGGAGGCAACTCCATGTGTAGAGTCTCCTCCATGTGTGGGGAAAGATGAACTTGGGTGAGTGATTTTCCCCAAGAAACCTTGCATTTAGCCCTTGTGGCTATGGGGGGCATAAGGAGGGAAAATTGGCCGTGTGTGCCTTGTATGTAAATGAGAAATATGGGTCCATGTGTGGCCTTGTTTTGTTATGCAATGGTTATCTCCATGGTTGTCTACCCACACCCTACAAAGGAAATTTATGGAATTCCTTAGTTATCTTCTTGAGGGAATTTGGGAATTTGTCAATGTTTGTTAATCTTGTTGTGACTGTGTGTGTGTGATTGTATCCTGTTCAATGTGTTCTCCCCAAGCTCGGGGGTGGCCTCATGAGAGACCTTGGATGGGAGGTGAGCTCCCATGGTCTTTTCCTTGTCATGTTTTCATTTGCAGATATTGAAGTATGGATGCATGATGATAAAGAAGATAAAGATTTTTGCCTTGATGTTTTGAATGAGGAATTCACTCCATGTTTTGAATGAGGAATTCACTCCATGTTTTGAAGCATTTTTTTTTGTAAATTTGAATGGTGTATTCAATCTCCCTTTGGAGCACTTGTAAATTGTATTTAGAAAGGAAAATGAGAAAGATAAGCATGTTGCTATAATGAACTTTCATTGTCAAATTGATGTTTTTAGAAGATGTATTCATTATGGAATTCTAGTAAAGAAAATCAAGCTTCATTTTGAATATTGCAATGTTGTTTTGAAACCTAGGATGAAGTAAATTTCAATGGAAATATAGATAATGAAAAGTTTATGTAATTCATGTTATGGATAAGATGAATACTTGCTTGTCCCTTAAAAGACCTTAATTTCTCCCTACCATTGAAATTACTCTCTTTATCATTGCAATGAGTTCTTCAAGTTGATAGAATTATATGTTGAATAGTTATCAATAAGATCACTTAGTTGAATGAAATAAGAAGATTGTAGTTTCCAGTAGATGTTTCACATTGACTAAGAACAATGCAAATAAACTCTGAATATATGTTTGAAATCACTCCTTAGTCCTATGAAATGTCATGAAACAACTATGATACTTTGAGCATTTCAGTTATTCAAAAGAGGCCTTATTTGATTACAATTAAACTATGTTAAACTTTGTATGAAACACTACCTAATTTCAATATCCTAAACTCTTCATTCCATTTTAGAAATCATTAAATTTTCATTGCTATGCTCTCATAAGTTTTCAAAAAAATATTGAACTAGAAGTGCTAAAAAAAAAATAGCACTTCCCAGAAAATTAAAGAGAGCAAAATGCTCTCTGGATTTTGTATGGGATAAAAATCCCATACAAAAATCCTTACCACAGTCATTTAATATTAATATATATCATGCCACCTTTTTTCCAAGCAATTAAATAAACATAAAATTCAAAATATCATTCTTACCTTTTTGAAAATCTCCCCCCCTAAGCGCAGGTGGTTGAATGCTAAGTCTCTGTCTTTAATACCAAAATTTTTCATGGATGGGATGGTGTCCTTAGTGACACATCAGCAAGTCCATTCTTATGGCTAACTTTTAAATTTGGTCTCCAACCCACGCAGCTTTTTGGAGGAGGTTGAAATCATGTTATAAAGTTTCCTCCTTGTTTTGAACTTGCTAAGGGTTGGTGGGCACTCTAAACTTTGCCATTTAATGAACCTTCTCCCAAAGCATCTCATCCTCCTAGATTTGCGCCCCCTTAGCCTTTTAGAGATATAGACTCCTCATGGCACGTGGGTGAGGAGAGATTAGAGAAAGAGATGGGAGTTAATATGGAGGATAGGGTAGTTGTTAGATGTAGGATATTTAGAAGATTAAAAGATTGTTTTGGTAGATTGTTTAGTAGGATGTTTAGTAGATAAGTTTAATTAGTAGGTTGTTAAGATAGCTTAAAATATTAATTAAATATGTTATTTGAGATAATTTGTTATTAATAACATTAGATGGACTTTTATGAAAAACAATTTAATTATCATAAGGCTATTTTAGTTAAGTTAGATATTTAGATAGTTAGTTTGCTAAACTAGTTTAGGGGTTAATAAAGGTTGTTAGATAACATATGATATTATGTTTGTTTTGTAAATTTTGTGTTATGCAATGTAATTCTTTTATTAATTAAATTATGTTATTTTGTTATTATGCAAATAATGATTGTCATGGATAGATGTATGTTTGCATTGTTTTGTTATTTTAATTTGTTAATGTTATTTAATTCAATGATGTAAATATTAGAACATGTTATGTTTTATAGGTTAATATATTATAATTTATTAATTAGTTAATAATTATATTAATTAATTAATATTTTATAATTATTAATTAATAATATACTTATATAATATTTAAGAATAGGTTGACCTGCATGGTACACCGTTAACATTAATCAACCATGTCCTCTTAGTCAACCTTTGAGATCTCTAGTTGACGGACGATAATTTTGATCGTCATAAAGATGGACGTACTTAACCTTAATTAATATTCCCCTAGCATCCTTTATAGACAACATTGTCGAGGTTGTTCACCTGATTCTTTGTAACCTCGTCGTTGAACTCACTAACCCACATCTTGTGTGTAGAAACTTATCACCTTTTAAAAAAAATTGTTGGTTGTGTTTTGACCCAACTTTTGGGCATCACAGTCGGTGATCTGTTTACACACTCAGGGAACTCCTACTCTGATACCACTTGGTGAAGGGTGCTCTCCTTAATACCACAAACACATAATAGAAATAGAGAAACAACAACAGTATGCAAGAACAGAAAATTGGCTTCTTATTATCTCCACAAATGTGGAATTACAAACTTTCAGAATTACAATATGCAAAGCCACATGGGCATTCCCTTACAATATTCTGTAGGAAAAAGCCTCAAACTATTACCCAGATCTACTACCCAGAACTATTCTGAACTGCCTAAGACAATAATACAGCCTTCCTTATATAGGCAATTTTCCACCGCCTGGGAAGGTTCCAAAATTTTAGCCAATAAGGTCGACCAAACTTAGAATTATTTTATTTTACATTTTATTACATCATAGTCGGCTCAAGATAACCTTTGAAACCCGAACAGAAATTTTGAAGAAAATTATTTTTCGCCATTTCAGGTGGCCCAACTTCCGAAGACCATAAGTCATCACTAGTTGACCCGATCGGCTATTATAACCCCATCTCAGAAATGCCACGAAGCGCTCTATAGGCTTGACCTGTGCAAGCACTTGTGACCTAAATTTTTGACCTCATCCGAGGCCTCTAAAGCCTTCAAAACTGAGTTCAAAGTTTCTGTACCCTGCTGCCAATACCAAAAATCTTCAATATCTTCCAATATACACTTGATCTGGCAATGAAACTTTACTGGCAGACTTATATGACCAAAATGAACCTCCAAGAGAGAAATCAAATCATTCTGAGCACATACAAAAAATTACCAAAATTAGTAACTTTCCATAAATAGCAACTCTGGACAAAATAGCCCTTATTGAATATAAAAATAGAAATATTTTTTTTTTTGGGTGATGCAAGATTGCTCTTATACCCAGGATGCTCCTGCATCAAGATGCTTTTTCACCAGTCCCTCCACTTGCTTGGTCAGGTTATAATCAAGCATTTTGTCTTCACTTGGATTAGTATGTAAGCATGTCTGTTGCCTCAATAGTTTGATCTTGAACCCACATATTGTGCCATGCCCATGCAATGTATAGAGCACCAGCAAGTAAGGAGAACCCACAATGATTGAAAGCCGTATGAGTTTTGTGCCCATCCTGATCGCACGGTGATCTGAACTCTGCCAGATAGATCAATGGAGTGGTCACCATAGTGAATACCAATCACGCACCCAAAGTAGCATCATTCTCCTTGCGAGACTCTAATTCTTTGCACACCAAGGAAGTGAGATTCTCTGATTTCAAGTGGATAAGAAATCCTTCTATCCACATCTTGGCATGTGAAGATTAGTGGGGTGTCTGCAAATTCATTAGGCCCGAAATCTATTCATGGGCTTTCTCAAAAATTGCGTCTGACTCCCAGCCGTAGAGATGAGTTGTGGAATGAGGGTTTCCATTGCAATCCATGTAGTATAGTAAGGAAGCATGGCATCAAGAACATGAGGATCCATGGGTGACATCCCCTGCATATCTAAGTATGTGGATGCCTTGCAATATTGATGTGTTTCATATTAATTCCTCCTTCTACCATTGTTTCTTCGATGGGTGACACCACTTCCACTACTATGTATTATTGATGAATGGAAGATGGCTTGGTGAGGTTTTTGGACAACCTGCTATAGTAGTTGTGGCCATTCTATGGCATGCCCTCCACTCTTTCACACACATCCAGGCAAGGATGTCATTTTTTCCTTGCACAGAAGTCACTGGTGATCTCCCACACAATCTACAGAGGAGATGCCACAGGAACTTCGATGCAACCCTTCCAGTTTCAGCTCTCCATTCTCATTCAAAAAGTATTTCACTGTGGCTAGAAAATAGTGTGGTCTGATCTCAAAGTAGAGGAATATTGCATTGGAGTGTTTTGTTGGCACATCAATTGCAAGTGAACATGTCTTTCCTACTGCCGTGTATCCAATCTTTGGCACACTTAATATTTAGTGGCCCATGCATTTCTAGTTGGGTGATGTTCAGTCCTTGGTCATAGATCTTGCCCCATGCTATGCCAAAAATGGGTATGATTCCATCAAATATGACATAGAACTGATGGTTGTCTATGCACTATTTCTGACCTAGCGGACTACTTTTCATGTTGGTTGTCTTTATTGGTTGCTGCAACTACTTGGGGATCCACATTGATTGGCCTTTGCATCAAGCATGTGCACATGGGTAGAGATTGGTCACTTTCATGAAGTAGTGGAAGTGGCCATGTTGGATTGGTGGATCTAACTGTGCAACAGTTGCCTTTGAGGACCTACAATTCCATTAATTCCAATCGATAATCCATGATCGTATTTGGGTGGAGATTTTTCACCTTTTCATGTTGGGCCCCTTGGTAGGAATTTTGATTGATATATTGTGATGTGCCATAGTTTGATTCAATCAATGTGTTGCTGACTTTATTAAAGCTTGTGGTTTCTTTATTGAGGCGTTAATCATTTAGAGCTTGCACTAATATTAGTGCATGGTGCCTATAATATTGTCATTAATGCTACTGTGTGGAAGGTATTTTGTTAAAAAATTTGTCATTAATGCTACCTTTACTACTTTGAAGTTACAAGTTGTTTAGGTTATCTCTAGGTACAATTATCATTCAGGAATTGTAAATTCAGTTTGTATCTATTCTGGGGGGTGTATTTTGCATATTTATCCTTTGTGTACTTGTACAACATGTCAAACACTAGGATTGAGTTTCTCACCCCACATAACTATCACACATGGAAGCTCAAAATGATGCAGCTGTTGCAATCTTGAGGCCTTTGGTAGCTATTGCAAGCTAACCAACTTGATTTCACAAAAGCATTTGAGAAATTTTGTTCATAGAAACAAAATGAATGAGGCAAAAGGACTCATTGGTCTTCATGTGTCAGAAAATCTATTGTTCACATTGCTGAGTGTACAACACTAAAAGAAGTATGCGATAAGCCTTGCAGGTTTGTATGGTAAGGTCAACCAATTCAAAATCTTGTAGCTTGAAGCCGATCTCACTTCTCTTTCCCCAGATGCATTTCCCTCTATTAAAGATTTCCTTGCATAGTTCAAGTCATTTTTGTCTCAGTTGAAAGGTTGTGGTCATGCCAAAGAAGATAAGGAGTGTATTTTCTTGATCTTGTCTAAGCTTAGAGGTCCTTTCAAATTGTTTTCCTCTACCTTCTATTCTACTATGGATGCTATGGATATGATCATAAGATGCCCTCATTGAGGACTTCTATGATAGGTTAAACTAGGGAGCAAGCCAAGTTAATTCAGATGATGCTCTTCCTAAGAGTCATGCATTGATGGCTCAATCTCCTAAATGCAAGGGTAAAGTATAAGAAGAAGCCACAAATAGATTCATCTCCAGGAGGTAAGCCCTCCTTATAGGCCTCCCTATAAGCCTAAGGTGAATATGATCAGAATTCTAAGCCTGCTACTTCTCCCTTCTTCTCCCTCCTAAGTTAGGAGGGTCATCTTCTAAGTATAATAAGAGACAAGAGAATACTTCTTTTTGGGGTAAATCTAGGCATAATGACATATAATACTCTCAAAGGCTAGCAACATTAGAAGCAGCTACGAAGAGGCACAACATTATAGTGCCTAATTCTTGTTCCTCGGGAAGAGGACAAGCCTTCTCAGCTAAGGCTTCATCATCTACAAGTTCTAGTTGGATTCTTGATTCTGATGCTTCACATCACATGCCTCATTTTGTTGATCTTCTTGATTCTTTTTCTGATAGTTCTACTTTACATATTACAGTTGGGAACTCATCAAAGATTCCAGTTCTAGGGACAAGATCAATTAAGATGCATGATGGTAGCATTGATGATGTTCTCTTTATTCCTAATATCTCACAAAATCTTCTTTCCATTTATCAAATTTGCAATCATGGTGATGGAAAAATTGTTGATTTTTATCCTACTAATG
This sequence comes from Chamaecyparis obtusa, assembly GCA_027943335.1. NCBI lineage: Eukaryota > Viridiplantae > Streptophyta > Pinopsida > Cupressales > Cupressaceae > Chamaecyparis > Chamaecyparis obtusa. The sequence continues at coordinate 4,416 of BSBK01003067.1, read as the reverse complement.
TGACTATTATAGAGATATAGAATCCTGAAAAGGGTCATTTCTACAGGCATAGTTGATCATAGCCACCCCACTTGTATAGGTTTGATGGATTTGATTCTTCATCAGGATCATCCCTTATTTCTCATGCAGATTCTACAAGCAAGCTTTGGCATTAAAGGTTTGGACACCTAAATTAGAGATATCTCTAACAAATGAGCACACAGAACTTGGTCATTGGTGTACCTTAGATCTCTTCTTTAGATGGAGTTTGTTCAGGTTGTGTTCTTGGAAAGCATCATCAAGGTCCCTTTCCTAAGGGTATGGCCACACGAGCTTTGTCTCCCCTTGAGTTGGTGCATAGTGCCCTCATGTCATTTCCAACTCCTTCATTTTTAGGGGTCAAGTATGTGCTCACCTTCATTGATGAATTCTCTAGGTGCACATGGGTGTACTTTTTAAAGTACAAGAATGAGGTCCTTCAACACTTCATGACCTTTCTTGCATTTATGGAGAAACAATCAGGAGAAGATCCACACAGATAATGGGGGGGAGTATGTCAATCAAGCTTTCAAGGAATTCTATCAAACTCAAGATATTCTTCATCATCATGCAGTGCCATACATTCCTCGGCAAAATGGTGTGGCTGAGCAGAAGAATAGAACCTTATGGGAAATGGCCAATTACATGCTTCAATTTTGGTCCATGGTTCCAACGTTTTTGGCAGATGCTATCAATTGTGCCAGTTACATTTAGAATCATATGCCTCATAAGGCAGTACTGAATAAGACTCCTGAAGAGGCTTGGTCTCATGTCAAGCCCCAAGTATCACATTTAAGAGTATTTGGCAGTGATGCATGGACATTTATTCCTGATAATCGACACAAAGCAATGGAGAAGAAAATTCAGCAATTCATATTTGTTGGCTATTGTGAGGATGTGAAGGGATATCAGTTGTTTAATCCTATCACTTAGGAGGTTCATTTTTGTCATGATGTTCAATTTGATGAATCCTTTACTCAACAGGACTATTCATCATAAGCCTCTCCCTCTCTTCTTCCACATTCTTCTTCCGAGGATGTCTTTCCTTCAGATGATGACAATGTTTTTGATGCTCCTGGTGCTACCATTCCTGAAGATGGTATTGATCTAGTTTTTGACATTACTCCATCTTATTCTAATCCTCAACCTACACCTAGTAGACCTTTATTGGCTCAAACAGTTGTTGAGGAAGCTGGTCCTCTTGGAGGTGATCCAACAGCCACTCATTGCACTCATTTTGAATCTTCAAGTATCATTCTCTTGAGTCATGCAATCTCTACTGATCCTCAAAAGTTTTCAGATGCTTAGGGTATACCTGAATGGGATACTACTATGGATGAGGAGTATTCTTCTTTGATGAAGAATCATACTTGGGATTTGGTTCCTCTTCCCACAGGAAGAAAGCTAGTTTGATGCAAATGGGTGTATCATACTAAGTTTGCAGCTGATGGTTCTATTGATAAGTATAAGGACCATCTAGTGGCTAAGGGGTTTTCTCAGGTTGAAGGTATTGACTATATGAAGACCTTTTCTCCTGTTGCCAAGATGGATTCCATTCATCTTGTACTTTCTATTGCTACATCAAAGGGTTGGTTAGTATATCAAATGGATGTGAAGAGTGCTTTCTAGCATGGTGATCTTCAAGAGGAGATCTATATGGAGCAACCACTAGGTTTTGTACATAATTCTTCACTTGTTTGCAGGGTTTGACGTTCATTATATAGTCTCAAGCAAACTCCTAGAGCTTGGTATGAAAAGATGGATAGTTTTTTTCTTACTTCTGAATTCACTAGATGTCATTCTGATCCTACAGTTTACATTCAACGACATGGAAGAAATCTTCTCATTCTTGTTCTTTATGTGGATGACTTGATACTCACTGGGAGTTCTCATGCAATGATTGAGAAAAATCAAAGAGACTTGATGAAGCAATTTGATATGACTAACCTTAGTTTGCTGCATTATTTCCTTGGTCTTCAAATTCATCAATCTTCTGTAGGTATTTCACTCTTCTAGTAGAAATATGGTCTTGATTTGTTACAAAGATTTGGAATGGCTGATTGTAAGCCAATCCCTACTCCTTTTCAATCAGGGGTTGTGTTGTCTACCAACTGCACTGCTCCAATAGTGGATGCTACCTTATATAGGTAGTTAGTTGGCAACCTTTTGTACCTAACACATAGTCATCCTAATATTTCCTTTGTAGTTAGTCTGGTCTCTCTGTTCTGTCAAGATCCTCATGAGAGCCATTTTTAGGCAGCTAAGCGCATTTTATGGTACATTCAGGGCACTCTATAGTTTGGCATTCACTACACATCAAGTGCTACTGAGATTGTGGGCTTCACCGTCTTTGATTGGGCTAGTGATGTTGATGACCGGAAGTCTACCTTTGGCTTTGTTTTTTGCCTTGGTTCTGGTCTAGTTGCTTGGTCTTGTAAAAAGAAAATTGCTATTGCATTATCCTCAACTGAAGTTGAATATTGAGTTGTCTTAGCTAGTCAATAAATTCTTTGGCTTTGACAATTGATGATGAAGTTTGGCTTCCTTGTTAATCATCCCAATAATATTTGGTGTGATAATCAATGCCATACATCTTTCTCACAACCTAGTGGAACATCAATGCACCAAACACATTGAAATCCACATGCACTTTATTCGAAAAATCATTCAAGAGGGTGTTTTATCTTTGGAGTATTTACCTACGAAGTAGTAGGTTGCAGATATATTCACCAAACCTTTAGTATCTCCTTTCTATCTTTAGTTGTAACCAATGTTAGGGGTGAAGGAAGTAGTCTTTGGGGGGTCTTGAGGAGTCCTCCTTCCTTCCTTTTTCATTGCTTTTCAACATTTTCTTTTTCTCTCTTTTAGAGAGGAGTTTTCTCCCACTGGGTTTTTTTCCCTTTCTCTATCCACGAGAGATTCCTTTGTAGTTGTACATGGGTACCTAATATGGTTTTGTCTTTGGGGACCCATATAGCCCTCTACTACATTGTTTTACTCCCTAAGTTGCACTTAAGGGGGGGGTGTTGGAGTAATATTATTTACTCCTTATTTAAGTTTTCTTAGGTCAACTCATAAATGAGTTAGATAGATAACTTTGAATCCAATTTGGACTCTATCATATCTAGAGGATATTGTAGAGTTCTATCAGAACTCTACCTCTTCTTGGTTGAGACACTTGTCTCAACCCTATCCTTTCTTTCTACCAACTCTTGCCTATTTAAGAAGAGCCTTTGTATGTTTACCTCACCTCATATTCAATCTAATATAGTGTTGAATACTTCTCTCTTCTAGTAGATGTCTGAGGAATGGGTTTTGGGTATAGGATAGATTATCCTAACAAACCCTTGCCGAAATCCTTATTGTTAGCCCTCATCTACAACCGTGACCCTAAATCCTGACCATAACTTCATAATTGTAATGGTAACCATAATTCTAAGGGTGATAATTTTTTTAGGTTAAGGGTTCATTTAGGTTAAATATCTAGTTAGTTTTAGGGTTTTAGATTAATTCTAATTAGAGTAAATGGTTACCTTTAGCTTGAATTATCATTTGAAGTTACTTTAAAAAATACTTTCACATTTATTGCTTTATTTAGTTGTGTAAAAACACAAGTAACTAAAGAGTCCTAAATCTAATGAAACTTTCAAATTCATTTATAGATGGTATGGGAAAATGTAATTATTTTACATATATATGTATATATTTTCAAAGTTTGAATTTTTTTAAAAATTTCAATATAAATTAATTTTCCAAAATATTATGTTATCATTTATTTTATTATCCAATTATAATAAAATAAAAGTGAACCTTCAATCTAATCAAATGACTAACCTCATCTATAAATATACATACATTAAATTATTTTCTTATTATATTTTAATAATATATAAATTATAATACAAAACCCAAACCAAACCCTAACTCTAATAATAAAAATATATAGGAAAATCATATGCATTGGTTAAACTTTTTTTATATTAAGTATATTTAAGCTCCCATTTCGGGAATTGAACACAAGATCTTGCTATTACAATGAGAAGCAATAACTGTTGCACTGAGGCAAATAAATTGCATTGATTAAATTTACAAAATATAGATATACAAAATAATGAAATGTATACATATGTAAAAACTTATTTCTAAAAATAATTTGTTAAACTTTATCAACACATTAATGATTTAAAGAATAATACATATGTTAATTTTCTATAAATATCACTTTCCTCAACAATAAAGGTTAAAAAAAAAATTCATAATATAAAAAAACATAATTCATGTTGTAAATTTCTTAATTTTAACACACACACACACACACACATATATATATACATATATCTATATAGATAGATAGATAGATAGATAGATAGATATCCACATATATATATATATATATAT